>JAMZAV010005188.1:0-46597 GCA_024449915.1 Sweltsa coloradensis
AAAACGAAGATAGAACAAATCGCTCACTGAATACTTACGGACTCGATTGCGACCAACGATGCTTTCTAACCCAAAAGCGCAAGTAAGCAGGATTTTAACCATGGATTAATAACTCGTTTACTTTGCCAACTTCTATACGACCAAACCAACTTTTCCAACTTTGACTATCAAAGATAGACAAGAAACTAGGGGTGACCATCCCTCACTAAGCATAACTTAACCTAAATGTATTATAGATAATACGAAATAAACCTAAGTTCCAATGAGTACTCCTGTGTGCTGAAGGCAAATCAATAAACCTACTTATATTAAGCCGTAAATCTATCCAGCGAGCCACCCCTAAACAAAAACCTCAGATGTTACCACCCCTTTCAAGCCACAACAACAGTAGGGTTGCGCAGTCCCCTACCGTGTTTACCATCTCAAGTACACGAGGCTTCCCACGGTTCGATCTTAGACGGCCGACGCACGGAAGTCAGTACGAGTCGATCACAAGTAGTCAGCATCCGGTTTCATATTCAAGCACACGCGCCGGCAGGTAGCTAGGCTGCCCGCACGAGTGATTGACCTGTCGCCAAGTTCCACACGTGGAACCAACAAACCGTATTTAAACCATGGTCTTATAAACCACCTGAAGATATAACCAGGCGCGACCACGAAAATTATTTCTCAAACGTAAAATCCAAAATTGAAATATTAGATCACAAAAACATATAGGTCCTAGCGGCTATCGCTTAGGACTTACGCCCTATGTTAATACCATCCTCAAGAACACCAGGTATTAAATACCCGAGGACGTGCGACCTACTATATTTCTTTATAACCATCCACCATAGGTTATATTCCAACTCTTTTTGAAAACGCCATGCCAACCACGACATGCCATTGTAGCTGAATTAAACCATGGCCATCCATTACCACCCGTAGACAATCGTCGTGGGAAAATCACGGGCAAGACCACGTACAGCGATTTCAAATAAAAATCCACATCTAAATACAACTAAAATCACCAAGAAAACAACGACCCACCAGCGGCCATTATTTAGGACTTACGCCTTATGGTATCCTCAGAAAATACCAGGTATTAAATACCCGCAATTATAATTATACCGATTGCAACCATTAACAATCGGTGATAGCCTAACCCCTTTAAAAAACCCTAGAAACTCATATTTTGTGTTTACCCTGCTAAAGATGCGAACCCAGGACCACAATGTGAAAAACCTAGCTGATTGCATCTAAAAGCAATCAAACAACAAACAATCAGAAAAATGTTTATTCACAAGAAAATGCTTATTACATTGGTTACATGGCTTATTTAAACACAATTAATCAGTACAATAAAAGCTATATTTTGAGGTCAAAATAATAACATAATAAATGAGAAACAAAAAAATCTATGAGTAAAATGACAATAGGAATGAAAAAAAATTTATAAATGCATTTCATTTGAGAAGCCCACAAAAAGCTAATGCTCGGTGTGGGAAATTTAAAAGGACATATTAAATTGTTCATAATAAACAAGATGATGGCTAAGTTTTTCTTTTTTTTAAATAGGAAAAAAAAATATGTGCAAGGAAGCAAATGTAAGGGGTTACCCTAATCCAAATTTAATTCACATTTTCAAGCCCCCTGAACTAAGGTTAAAAAGGGGTTCCTAAAGCTAGAGACCAAAAAACTATAGACTTAAAACTAAACTTAAAACTAAATTTTACGCAAAAATAATTTAAAATGTTTGGGCATTTGATTACTGTTAAAAATCCTTTTTGGGGGGACCACCCTTTACATTTTTTTTTAAAAGTGTAAAGAAGAAGAAACATATTTTCAGGAAGGGCTTATGTTTTAGGGGCCCCAAAAAGGAGATAGTCTTTGACCCAGGCGTGTGTTTTTCCTACCCGGAACAATCCATGGGGTTTAAAGTCTAGTTTAGTACGTGTGTGCATAGACGGCTGTTGAATTCTAAATTGATTTATGAAAAAAAAGTAGTATTTTTCTAACTTTAACTGTCAAATGTCAAGCACTTTTGCTTGTTTAAAGGATTTGGGGAAGAGAAGTTTTTGGGGCTTTTTTAACATGGTTTTGGGGCAAATTTTTTGAAAATTTAAACGGGGGGTTGAGATATACATTTTGCACCCACCCCCCCCTAATGCCATATTCAGAAAGACGGGAGAAATGCAAATGATGGTTCTAAGAACATTGAGTTAAAAAAAGTTTTTAATCTGAAAAAAAACATACATTAGTTTTTTTTGCTTTTTACATAGAGTAAGTTAGATCTTCCCTTTTTTAATAAAGATCGTTTTTTGCCCCAAAGTATTTAGTCTAAACTTGTTTAATCTCATAACAACTACTTTTGGAAAAATTAGTATCTTGAGTGGCCCTATAAACACAAGGAGAAGAATGAATTTTTGATATTGGGTTCACTTTTAGTTGAGTAATAGGGGGGTGAGAATGTTATATAGACGGTCTTAGTTTCATTTAGAGTCAGTAAATGTTCTTTTAGCCTTGAAAGGTTTTTTTATCACCGGTTTGCTAGTTTATAGCCTCATTCCAGTTTCATTGATTATGTTTTACGGTGTCATAGCATATGATAGAATTCCCATTAATTTCAGTTTACAAGATCGTTTATAAAAATATAAAAGTATTGGTCCAGGACAGTACCCTGTGGAACTCCTTTTTAAAACTATTTTAGTCACTGTAATGTTGCCTATTTTTCCCTTTGTTTCTATTGTTTAAGAAGTACAAAAAAAGTCCGGGCAAACCCTCGAATTCTAATTTCCAATTTGGTTATAAGATTTTGTGGTTACCTGTCAAGGCTTTACTCAAGTCTAGAAAAATGCATATTTTTTTTTTGTTTGGTCCATAGATTATAGATTGTGTTGGTTACTTTATAAAATAGAAATTTTCAGTACTCAGGCCACTTCTAAAAAACCAAAACGTTTGGGGAAATTGATTATTTTTTTCTGAATTCCTAAGCCTCGCTTCAAACTTTTTTTCTAAAATTTAGAAAAATGAGTTTTTAAGGAAATGGCCTGTAGTTTTTAGGTTCTAACTACTTTCAGCCTTGTAGATGGGGGAGATGTGGGCTACTTTAAAGTAGTCAGGAATATACCATTTTGTTAAGGCGGCGAAAAAAATATGAAGTAACGGTTTTGACAATAAATGGATAAATTTTTTTTGATTGTTTTGGTGTGATTTTCATATCCACAGGCTGATCATTATTTAATTTGTAAGGTTTTTTTAAATTCATCACCAGAATTGGTTCCAAAATATAGAGTGGGATTAAATGAGGGGTCTGAGGGGATCCCAGATGCTTTCGTTTTTGCTTTTTTTTATTTTTAATATTTTTTGGCAACTTTGGCCCAAATTAGCGTAGTGGTCGGCCATGGTTTGCAATTTCAGTGGGTTTCTTTGTGATTTTCCAGTTGCGTTTTTTTTAGGGAAAAATCTTATTTGGGTTTAGCCCTACGTTTGTAATTTCATTAATTTTTTTCCCAAATTTGTTTTTGTGTTCGCCCCTGTTCAGTAATTTATTTGTATAGAAATTCCCCTTTGGGTTCCCCTTTACTAGTGATTGATAAGTTTCTATAAGTATAACATTTTAAGTAAGTTTGATCAAAGGGGACGTTGTGCATAAACTGTACGTTTTTTTTTAAGAACTTGTTTAAAATTGTCTTTTTTTTTAAATGGAAATTTAGCCTTTAGTATCCACGGGGTTATTTTTTCTGTGTTTTAGAATTGACAGTTGTATTTTTTGTGGGGTATAGAATTAATGTGTTCAGGGGCTTTTTCAAAAAGTCATTAGTGGCATCGTTAACGTTAACGGCAATCATAAACTGTGCTCCACTTTTATTTTAATTTCCCTGTTAATTTTTAAGAGTAAGGGAAAGATGTGGGACGTTTTCAGCTTTTGATACTGTATTTTCCTTATTAGGCCTAGGCCTTTTCCCAAAGAAAACAAAAAAGGGAAAGGGTCTGTAATATTAGTGGGGATAATTGGGGCAATAATACCCAAGGTTAGTGGTTTTTTGAAACATATGGCTGCAAGTACTTGTTACACGCTGATTTACATTAAACTCGTCGAGTAGGTTCTTAACAGGAAAAGACCCCCCCCCTATAAACATTAAATACATCCTGGTTTGCTTCCCCCCTCTGTCCTTTTAATTTATGTTTATATCACCAATTTTAAAAGCTGGTGTCTAGAGGGGGTAGTTAGCAATCCGAGTTAGTTTTTGAGTTAAAAGGTTATTTATTCCCGGAGATCTGTATATGCCAAGTACGGAAATGTTTTATGTTCGTAAAATCAAAATCCAACGGATGGCATTAGCTGTAGTCAAACGGTTTTCTTTTGAATTTAAAAATTTTAGGTTGTATTTTCATTGCATACCCTCACCACGATTGGATGTTTTTTTAGGGTACATAAAAGGGTTTAAAAATTTGGGATGTGAAACGGGGGTTTCTCTAGAGAATCGTTTTCCCAAAAAAAATTACATCAAATTTTAAATCTAACTGGGTTAGCTTATCATTAACTTATCAAAATTACTTGCGATTCCCCATAGTTCAGGTGTGAATTTTAATACTAGCTATTTTTTTAAAAAACAGTTACATGAAGTTATGTCCCAAAAAAATTTGGGGTTTGAAGGCCAGTAGGTCTAGGCCCTCCTGTTGTCGTGTGAATTTCATACTGTTGGGGAAGTTAAATAAAGGGAAAGTATACATAAAGTTTTCAAGAAGATTAGGTGCCGTTACTGTTGGCGGCCTGGAGTATTTCCCCAAAATTGCGTCCTGTGGAAAACTTGTGGGTTTTTATTTTGGGATAATCGGCGATTTTTCTTTTTTTGTATGAATATTTTTCCGTTTTTCCCTCCATGCAAATTTTTCCATTCTTTTTTGTTGACCGGGGAGCCAAAAAGGTTTTTGTTTTTATTTGGTTGGGGTCGTTTAAATAGATTTTGTTGTTTTTACTGAAGGTAAGGGATTCTAGGATAGGCCCATACCCTTTAGCCTTCCCCCTAAGATTTTTTTTTATTTGCCGTGAATAAACCTTCCGACGATGATAGGGAGTCTTTTAGGCCCCCAGGGGTGGGCGGGTGGGGAGCCTGTGGGAGTATTTAATGCATTGACATCCCAAACAGCTCCCACCAAAACTACAATCTACTATCTTGTATGGGGCTTCATTTTTAGTTTGGGAAATCCATGGATTCAATATTTTAATTTCCCCGGGTATTTTTTTCCAGGCATTGAGGGCATGTTTTTTGGGTTTATTTTCCTCCCTCGTTTGATGTTTTTTCTTTACATGTGCTTCCTTTAGAATTTTGCTGAGTTTGGTGTTATTTCTTTTTTTTCACAGGATCTTTCATATATGATGCCCGGAAGTTAAAGCTCTTTTTTATTTTTAAAATTTGGTTTTTTCTATGTGAAGGTCCCGATCAAAGGCTCCCAGGCTTTTTTCCCCATTCATCGGGACCGACCTGGTCTAGGCCTAGGCCTAGGCCTGGGCCCCTCTTTGCCGTAAAAGTGAGGTTATGGTGCGGCACTTGGGGCAGAACCACATTTTAAATTGGGTTTTCTTGAAAATTTCCTTCAAACACTTTTGTAGTAGGCTCAGAAAAGACCCATTTTTTTACATGTACTTTACACTAATTTATGATTGGTTTTATAATTTTTTTATTACACCCCACAGTTTTCATTTTTCTTCCTTGCTCCCCCCTCTTTTCTTTTATCTTGTGTCTTGTGAACACATAAAAGGAACCACGACATTTCCCCTAAAATTTATTTCCTCAAAATCCTAAATCGCCCAAACAAAGGAAAAAAAACCATTAAAAAACCATGGGAGTGCCGGAGAAATAAATATCCCCCCCCCCACGACAAATTGCATGGTTTTTTTCCACATCACACAAAGCAGGACCACGTGAGGCTTCTCACAAAGTATCTCTCGCCGTTTTTCCATACGGGGATACGAACCGGAACCCTATTGAAAACACAAAAAGCATCCCCACCCCTTCAGTATGACACAATAAAAGGGAAAAAACATCTTCACTCAGAAAATGTTCCTGTAATCCAATATTCCTAATAGTATTTATATACACACTTAAAATAAACACTAATAAAATTTGAGGCAACAAATCGCTCCACAAATTTACCTGCCTTTTAAATCTAACCACTTTTAAACCCCCTACGACGCCCAAATATTTTTGCAATTTAAAAACTAAACAACAAGTTCTAATGTATTTTTTTAAAACCCAGTCGCGAGCTAGACTCCTGCTACTCTACTGTCAAAGGGCCCCCGTTGGAACCAAGCCTACCCTCAGCATAAATATTGCAACCCTGTCCAGGCTCCTCGCCCGGCACATCGCCCGGGTTTGAAAAACCCAGCAGGCTCGAACCTCGTGCATTTAAGAGTCAACCGGAGTTTGGTCCCGTAGGGCCCAAGTTGGTGATAAAAGGGAGTTGAAAAAGGCACTGGGGTGGGATTTCGCAAAAGTCACTCAGAATATTCGAAAAAAAAGCCGTCCCAAAAACGCGAGTTGCAATGAAGCTGTGGCTCACGAGTACTGCAAAGCTCCGCGATACGGGCGGCACCGTGAGTCCGGTCACGGGCCCGAGGCCGAAGACTATTTTTTTTCACATCTTGCAGTCTCGCTCCGTGGACGAGTTACAAAAAGAGGGTCTAATCTAGGGTGATTTGATAAATTTTTATCAGGAAAAATTTCCAAAGGTTATTAATGTATGTGATGAATGAAAAAAAGTGTATAAATTTTTACCGACTGAAAACTGTGGAATCGAAAAACCCCGTAAAAAGTATATGTATATTCGAAACGCTGATTTAAAACCCAAGACATCTTGAGGCATGATTTTTACATATTTTAATCACTTATTTTACAATTTATATGCTGCTACGGTAAAAGGCCGTTTTTTGCGCTATAGTACTACATAAGTATACCATAATATTAAAAGGTTATGAAGTACCCGGATGTATTTTACCTAGCTGTGCAAAGCCACCTCCTGATGCAACCCCTGCACTGATCCTTGGACTTATATAAGAAGGGGAATTTTAAAATGGTTTCTGAAGAAAGTGCGTTTTTTATTTTTCATTTGCTTTGAATATTCAATACGTTTGAAACTCGTCACATTTTCTTCATAAATCCGTATCCATAAAAGTACAGTATGTATATGTACAACAATAGTACCTTCTTGAGTTTTTTCTTCCGTTTTTTTTTCTGCTGCTTGGGGACGGAAAAGATAAAAAAAGTCAACTTTCTCCGGCCTTTTGATTATGACATTTTTCTGTAGGTGGGGGCCTAATAAGAAACAAAATTTTTAATATGTAAAAACTATTCCTGATATTCCATAATTTAATTCTTTAAAATATATTTTTTTAAAAAACCCTATACCCAAAGCTGTACCCAATGACTCCAATGTAATCCCGTATGCTACAACGAGGAAAGGGACGTAGTTAATTAAGAAGAAAAAAAAAATAATTATGAAAAGGAGAAGGAACACCAATGATAATGTGGGTTGAAATATAAACGTAATGAATTTTTTGAAGTTTTTTTTGTTTGCTACTTGCGTTTTAATTTTTTAATCTCGGACTTTTGAAAAACCTTTCACATTTTTTTCTTATTAAAGAATGCATAAAAAAATTTTTAAAGCAACACCATTTCTCGAAAATCAAATACGTAACGAAGTACATCTTTGTCGAATAACATTGCTCCCTTCATGTTTTGTGTAAATATTTTTATTAGTATTGCCTTTTAAATAATGTTTAACAAAAATTTGATATTTGTCAGTATAAAACCTTGTGTAAATTTTGAAGTACAATTTAAATTCAGTTTTCGTTTTCGTTTCCCGGGGTGACCGTTTTGCTGAATGCCAAATGATTCATGAGAGCTCGGCCCAAGTCCTTTGGTTATAGAAAACACTGTTTTATTACTACAGGAACAACGCTCGGGCATTTTTCCCTTTGGGCCTTGCATGAGTACTATAAACATCCTGGGAAGGGTCGGTAAATGCGAAAAAGTTTATAAAAATTATACTTATTAAAGTGTTAAAGACTCATCGGGGGCTTTGGCAATGTGTTTTTGGATCCTCGGGGGGCCCACCCGGCAGGGGGAAAATCATATTACACGAAAACACGCCTCTCTGTTGTGCCCTTTTTGGGAAAAAATTTTCCAAACCCACAAATTTTTCACATGTCTCCAGCATCTTGACTTTTGCATTTGTCAAACCCCTGCAGGGGCGCTTTGACCGAAAAACCCGTTAGGGGTAGCTCATGCAAACGCGTGAGACTTGATTTGGAAGGTTTTTTGTTTAAATTTGGGATTAAGACCGTCAACCTTTAGGTCAAATGCACCACTCTAGCCAAGGGGGGGGGGGAGGGGGGGAGGGGGGGGCCCATGCTGGTCAAACCAGCCACGGGTAAAGGGGGGAAGGGAAAAGGGTTGAATCCCGCCCCAGCAATCCTAGCTGAAAGTTTCACCCGGGGGAATTTTTGAGCCTTAGGCGAATGCCGAGATGCAAGCCTATTTTATTTTTTTTCTAGTGCAGTGCGTACAATGTTTTCACTCTATAAATTTAAACAAATTCCCCTTTAGCAAAATACTATAAATAGGTACCGTCCTATAAGTAAGTTGGGTTTGGGAATCCGCCCGGGAAAAGGGAAAATCCTGAGATCTATAATATACCTTGTGGAGAAAATTTTTAATTTCTGTTTCATGAAACCCCCCAATCACTTCTCGGGGCTAAAAAAAATTATACAAAATGTCAATCGGGTGGATGTTTTGCGTGTGTCAATACAATGGATCTCTGAAAAAAAGCGCATCGAAAAAATGGTGCCCATGTAAAATCAAACAAAAAAATTCCCAAAAAATACCCTATACTCAATTTAAATATGAAATTTTACAACAAATACAATCACTGCGTAAAATGGCCCCCCCATCTCAGGGGAAAAATTTTTATAAGTTAGTTTTTTTTTTTTAAAATCCACACAAATTATTTCCATTAAAAAATAAAATGGGCCCAAATCAAAAATACAAATTAGACCGTAAAATACTTACCGTTAGAACTTTTAGCATTGTTTTCCAACGAAAAAAATATATCGATTAAACATTATATTTACGATAATTTTATTTTATATTATTTAAAAAAATGACTAACCGGGGTTTGGCCCGGGACCTTTGCGTCCGGGCTATCTCTTTCCCGCGAGTATGCAGCCACCAATTTAAAATGTCTAATTTTTGGTCATTTTGTATTTCATTGTAGGACAGCTAAAGGTCCCGGGTTAAACCTGGTGTATCACTTTTTTTTTTTGTCTAAAATACTAAAATAACAAAATCAAAGTCCCCCCCTATTATAAAGCCAAAATTTAAAAAACGGGGGGGTTTTCCCAAAATCTAGGGTTATAGGTGTTTGATTTTTTAGTTTTTTCAGTCTGTTCTACAAAAAGCAATACAACCAAGAATTAGACAGATTTTTAAATTTGGGGGTGCTAGCTCATTGGTAAGCAAGCCCCGGGCAGCTAGGTCCCCCCCCGGTTCAAAACCCCCGGGGTAGTCACTTTTTAATTTCTGTCTAAAGTTCTAACATAACGCGTCATATCGCCTACTATAAAGCCAAGGTTAAACATTAAAAAAAAACCATCGAACCAAATAAAATATTATTACACACACAAAAACGAAAATTTTTACAATTACCGTATTTAATAATCACGCATGGCCAAATTTTTTTTTTCAAAAATTAAACCCACACACCTCACCACACACTTTTTATAGCTTTTTTTTTCGGGAGATCACACACTTTTTTAAATATGATAACAGCACAGAGTCACGAAAAAAAATTGAATGAAAATAAACCAGATTTGCCATATCTCGATGTGACAGAATTGCGTCAGACAAGGTCACTGCATGTTTACGAAAAAAGAAAAATTAACGTCTGGGGCCCCCTTGAAAAATGGGAATTTACGACCCCTGGGTGTTCGGCCTACTTTGCAATGTTCACAAAATAATAGCATATGCGATTGATGCGTATATTTTATAAATCTTCAAAAATAAATAGTATAATGGCAGATAACTTATCCAGATAAAATGAAAGGGAAAAACGATTTAATTTCGTTTTTATTTTTGGAACCAGATTGATTTTTTTAAAATTTTTTTCGGCATAAAATCGATAATTTTGTTTCCTTCCAGAAGAGTTAGAGTTAAAGGAATTTGAGAACTTTTCAAAAAAACATCGGGGTGCAAGTCAACCAAAAAGGGGAATTCACATCAGACGCTTTTTCTTTTTGCTTAGGCCAATATTTTTATAGTTGGCGACTATGACGCGTTATGATGGGAGTCTTATCAAGACATAAATTTAAAAAAGGGGCCCCACCGGGGGTTGAACCCCGAACCCTTGCTGTCTGGGGAGATGCTCCACCCCCTTTTTTTTATTAATTTTCCTAAATTAAAATAAAAAAGGGCCCGTCCGTGGTTCAACCCCGTTGGTAGCACTGTTTTTTTCTATTTTAAAAATAAAAATGTTTATTGAAATTCCAAATAAAGGGCGAATAAAAACTGATTCCGATTTTTTATTATCATCCTGGAAAATGTTTTCACCGTGTTTAACCAATTTTTTTTCTCCCATTAAGATGTTATGATCGTACCCAAAAAAATGGACTTTTTGCCGAAAACTCCTCCCCCCCCCCCTTCCAACTCAATTCTATTTGTACATACACCTATGGGCGATACACAAAATTATCTTTCTTTAATTCCTACGTTAATTTGAAAGACTCAGAGATGCAAAGGGAATAAAGCGCCGTGTGGGTGTATTATAATTGTTTTTTTCGTTGTAAATAATTTAAAAAAAATTTTTCCCCACTGGGGATCGAACCCAAAACATACTGGTCCCTTAATTAATAAATTGATTTTGGGATCTCCCCGGGATCGAAAAAACTGTCTGTAAAGTGCAAAAAAAATTGACGCCAAACATGCATTTATAGGCAGTTATCATAAAGATTCAAATGTGTCCTGCAGTATTCACGACAAAAATCATGCAGCCCCAACAAACAAATTTTCAAAAATTACAGACCTGCACTCAAATGGTGAAAAAAAATTCGTATCGCTAGGTTGCGCCCCTTCTGGGGTAAAAAACCTAAAAAAAAAAAAAAAGCCCAAAAATGCTTTCGTACTTCCTTGTACGCGGACCCCCTTGTTCAAAAAATTTTAGATTTTTTTTGGAAAAGCTAGTTGGGTGTATTTTTACAGTGTGTTTCGTACTTTTTCCAAAAGTGCTTGGTTCGCCTAAAAAAAACGCGAAAAACGGGAAAATGTTAAAAAAATTACCCAAAAGTTAAAAAATTTTTTTTAAAAAAACAAGGAAATTTTGGAAAAAGTCTCAAACCGTTCTTGGACGTCTTTTTCTGAGTAGAATAAAAAAAAAATTAAAGATTCTCAATTTTGTCGTTTAATACGATGGAAATCGAAACCACTGCAACACACCAAATAATCAGGTCCCAGTAGAGCTTAACAGAACTTGGCTCCTCACGAACACAGACGAAACAAAATAAATTAGAAACCACCCCGGCTCGTCTCATTACCTTAGTGACACTAATATTAACACACAATTTCCATATTTGCAACGACGATATATTTTAAACGGACGGGGCGAAAAACCGTGTCACTAAAGCCCTACTAAACCTAATATAGCATGAACACGCTGTCCTCAAAACACTCACAACCATATTTTTAACACTGTACAGTATTGTAAAATACCAAAACTAAGAAAATTTTTGAACCAATCTCTCAGAGCCCCAATATTACAAAATTAAAAAATGGACATACTGCCATGTTCCCAAAGGAACTACATCATCTCGCTAAGCACAGATCGGCCCTGTCATTGGATTTTCCACCTGTTTTCGAAATCGATCTAACCATTGACCCATTCCTGTTCATAAAATCCTTTTGAACTATACCCACCAATCAAAAGAGACGAATACTCCACTCTATAACGAAATTTCCCCCCGAACTAAGCCGCAAAAAGAATCGAAACTATGGAAGCCCGTACACTTCCCTTTTTCCACAACATATTCTCTTGCTTATATTTCATACACTGCCAACTTACTGCATCTTATAAATATACTATATTTCCGTCCTCCCGAACAAAAAAAAATTTTCAACACTAATAATCTAAAAAAAATTTATAGCTATTTTAAAAAAGATTATATACAAAAAGAAAAAAACTCTAACTACTTATCACTGTGAAATTAGTGGAGAAAAAACCGGGGGTTCAACCCCCACAAGTCGGTAAAAACCAAATCTATTACACATGCAACGTAAAATGCCCTTTCCACTTTTCCTTTTCCTAAAAAAAATTTACAAACCACACTATAAAAACTACACTTACAGCACGGAAACAAATTAAAATATCACCACAATAAAAGTATTCCTTTTTTTAGCAAGATGAACTCTTTTACGGGTGCAGCGGAAATCGGCAATTTATGAAATTTGGACCCTCCCGGCTGAAACAAGAGATATTAAACTTTTTAAAAGATTATTTCAAAATACTACGATAAGCCTACCCGAAAAATCCATCTTGTTCACACCCCGTTTTGGCGTTTGAGTGCCCCCGCGACGTTCCGAGGGGCGCTTCACTTTTTTGATCATTTTTTCCAAAACCCAAACTACGGACTTTAATAAACTTAGTCCCATTTTTTAAAGAAGAATAGCATTTTTCAGTGAATCCCACTTTAAACCCCATTAAAAATATTGAGGGTATTTTAAGGGGCCAAAAAACGCAAAAATGTGACTTTTTACAATTTTACGGGATGTTCAATGTCATTTTAACGGGGAAGGTTGTAAACATATTGTTGGTTTACAGTCTTAAAAAATGCTGTCACATGTTTAAAATACTAAAATGCACAGATAGTTACACAAAGTCACTGAGATTTGCATGATATACTTTGTTCGGCCGCGCTCTTTTTTATTTCCCCGCTGACGCTTCCGAAACGGCGCTTCATTTTTTTGACATTTTCCAAACAACTACGGTAATTTTTAAAATTTAGTACCTTGTTTAGAAGAAAAATAGCACTTTTCAGTGAATACCCACATTAACCCAAAAAAAATATTGTGGGGTTTTAATTTGGGCCAAAAACCAAAACGGGGCTTTTTTTTAAATTTTATTTGGATGTTCAATGTCATTTAACGAAAAGAGTTGTAAATATTTTGTTGGGAAATCATTTTAAAAAAACATGCTGCCCCAAATGTGTTTTAATACTTCAATGCCCAGAAAAAGTTAAAACAAAGCACTGAATGTGCAGCATCGTTGTTCGGCCGGCGTACATTTACTTCCGCTGTCGCCCCAGGTTCACTGTGAGTTCCGGGCGCCAAACAGAACAATAAAGATTTGGGCAATACAATTTTTAAAATCAATTTAAAATGTAAAAATTTTAAAAATCATTTAAAAAAAATTTTTGCACACGCACGTCAAATTAAAATTTAAGGGTGTAGCACTATAGGCATGTTAAAGTGTGTAGACATTTTTGTGTGGCTTTTACGGGAAAATGTAAAAAAAAGATAGCAAAACATTTGTTATTTTCCAAAAAATTTGAAAAAATTTAAAATTAAAATATAAAGGGGTATTTTTATTAATACGTATGGGTTTTAACCTTATTGTTGTTTTTAAATAAGAAAGTTTTGCTCACCTTTCTCGAGTTGCAGATCTCGGCTAATTATTTTTTGCATAGGATTATTTTTTTAGAAATTTTAACCATTTTTTGTTATGGATGGGTTCTAAAGAGTGTAAAAAAGATCTTTGAATCCGTCTTCGTGTTTTAACCCGGATTTTCTGTAAAAATTGTGTTCCCCCTTTATTACATAAAATCAAAATACGTTATAGTTTTCGTTTTTTAATCTTTACGTATTTAATTTTTAATGCTTTGTATCATTCGTTTTTTACATTTCTCCAATTTCCCTCACACCCCAAGCTGTTTTGTGCCCCAAAACCCAATACTAAAAACTAACCACAAGCAGTGATACAAAACTCGTTTTCATTGGCACTTGTTTGTTTAACCTGCTTGTCACACAAAAGATGTGTGATTTGTTGAGTAAATTTCAATATTTTAAAACGTGTATTTCTCCAACTGTCGAATGACTGCAGTAACGGATTTCAACGGGTCTAAACCATTCAAACCATACCAACATTGAAAATTTTGGGCCCCCTTTTGATCAGTTGAAAAGCATTATCATCAGTAGGGGTTCATTTGGGCTATATTTATTTATCCGTAGTTTTAGTTAGGCAAAATTTAAATGTGTGAGAAAAACACTTATTTCGAAAAGACAATACAGAAATTTTTAAAAAATCATGTTCAAGTAATTTTGACAGGCACCAAACAGCCCATCCATAGACTTGCAGTTGATTGCAATATGTTTTGTTATTTGGTGGGAATATACCAAGGAAAGTCGTTGGATCTGACCAGGTTTTTAGCTGCTTTCATAAAAAAATGCTAACTTCCTTACGTTTTAATAACTCGTACACCACATTAATTGTTAAACCTTGCAGAAGAGATTTGGGGCACTCAGCATATTTCCCAGTATAGTTATTGTTGGTAATTCCCCTACCAAAAATTTATTTTTTATGGCCAAAAAAACCCCTTTTCAAATGCATGCCCCTAAACGCATTTTTTATTTAAAAGAGGAGCAGTGGGTTTTCTCCAGTTTACTCCATAAGATTTTCAGTTCTGGCTGTTTATGGCAAGATCTGCAGTGGCCATAAAAAGAGTTTGGTCGATCTTCTCCCCCCAACGTTACCGAGGTTGAGAAATCATGTAATTAAGAAAAAGTCAGAAGACTGTGTTTATGATGTTGAAGCTTAAAAGCCCCCCATGATATGGGAAACTTGAAATATCCTATATAAATCGGGGAAAACGAAAATTTTAAAAGCACTTGATTGTGATTAAAGATAGGTCTCCTCATCAAAAATTTTGTCTGTAATTTCTCGTGGTTCGGCGTGGGTTTATCATTTTTGAAGTATAATGTTTTTTTCTGAATTTGATTCTTGATGTCAAATTTTTTCTCCCAAATTTGGAATTTTAATTCACCACAGTTTTTTAATATAGCACGACGACTGTGTCTGAGTTGGGTTTTTACCGTCATGGTTTCTTCTTATTGAATAAAATTTAAAAACCCTGGGTACAACAAGTCATTTTTTCAAGTCAAACTGGCAGTTAGCAACATACTCTAAAACCCGGGGATATTGTCGTAAAAAAAACTACTACATCCAGGGGAGAATGAAAAATGTGCAAAAAAGTTTTGTTCCCAAACTATGATGCACGAACACCCCCTAAAGCAGAGGTGTACTCACATATTTGGATTTGCTATTATTTTGATTGATTGATTGATTGGATATTGCGTTACGTCTCATTTTTATGCAACTTGGCTAATCGAGACAAAGGGGAGGGAACGTAAGGGGATGACGGGGGGGAATAGGGTGGACGGCCTGTGCTGGTCAGAACCGCCAAAAGCATATGGGGAGGGCAGAAGTTCCCCCACGTGTGGCGTCCCGTCGTGTCATCATCCGTCCTTTGTCTTTGTCGTCGCCGTCGGGAGGTAGAAAAAGGGGAAGGGGTTCCCCCGACACGACCCAAGCTCGCCTTAGTTTCGGGGAGTGAATCCCCCTATTCACGGGCCAAAAACCGCGGAAAGGTGTCGATTTGGGAAATTTAAAGGGCCCCATTGGTTATGCCCAAATCTGGAAAGAGGATATTTTGGGTTAAAGTAGGCAAAACCCCAAAGTCCATCGAAAAAATCATAGTCATTAACTATCGTTGCACACTTTGTGTATACTTCCAAAGGGAAAAAAAAAATCTGAATTTTTTTTATTTTCATTAAGCCTCAACTAATGAATTAGCAGCGATTGGTGCAAGCATTCTCGGGAAAGGGTTTGATGTCCACGTTTCGTTTTTCGTCAAAATTGTTTTCTTTTCAGTCTTTTTCGGTTTAGACCCCTTTTATAAAGTTTCACCGACACTCATCAGCTATTGAGAATAAATCGGGTTTACCCAACGTTCTTACTTAAATAATTTTAATAATAAAAAAATTGTATTTGAGTCTACCCACTCGTTATAAACGATTTTCAGTGGGGACAGAAAAACAAAGCGCCCAAACCCACCCCTGTTGTCCCGCCCAATCGACCCGCCTTCCCCGGGACCTTTTTATAATACGGGGTGTTTTTTTTCATAGCCGGGAAAATTGATCAACCCCAAGGGCAAAAAGAGGGGAATTTCACATTCGTTTTTTAGATATTTTAATATCTTTAACGGTACAATACGAGTTATACGTTTTTTTTGGTACGGTCTAACAGACCCAGTGTCTAACATTTGCCGTCCAGAATAGACAGCGTCTGATCGATTTTTCTTTAGTTTAGTATTTTTTTTTGGGGTTTGTCATCCAAAATACATTCGTATATACAAAAACTTGAAACACGTTTACCCTTTTGGCATTGCATTAAAAAATGAATCAATACTCCATGCAAATTTAAAGTTCGATCATGTTACAAAAAATAATATGGGATTGAATCATGAAATACTGTTTTTTTCCCGTCATAGCTTAAAAAAATTTATCGTGATTACATAAAAAACACGCAAATAATCTCAAAGCACGGGAAAACAAAAATAACGTTGTGTATGCTACGTACATGTTTCCAACGGATGGCTTTTTTAAATTTCCCAAAATTTTTTTTTGAGTGTTGGCCACACTATTTAGTTTAAAATTACTCAAAGAAGCACCTTTTAAAAAAAAAAATTTTTATAATTGGATGAAAAACTGCAAAGCGCTTTGTTCCTGCTTTGCTGTCGTTGACAAAACTGAACCCCTTTCAAATTTAGATAAAATATGACATAATAGCTTGAAAAAAATTACACTGCTAAATCACAAAACTTTCGTTGATACCTACATGGCCCAAGGTAAAAATTTTCGTTTGGGGCTTACAACTCACAAAGTCTTGCGTGACAGCGGAAATAAATAAACGCGCGGCCGAACAAAAGCATGTCTGCACATCTCACCGACTTCGTATAAATATCTTGCATTGTAGTATTATACACATTTACAGCATGTTTTTTTTAAAACTGATAAACCACAATATTTTTCAAATGTTTTCGTAAAATTGGGATTGAATATCAAATAAAAATTTATAAAAAAGTCACATTTTTGCGTTGTAGGCCAATTTTTAAAACCCCAAAATATTTGTAAAGGTTTAAAGTGGGATTTTACTGGAAAGGGGTATTCTTCTTCTAAACAAAATACAAATTTTTAAAGTTCTTTTTTGGTTTGGAATAATGATCAAAAGGTGAAACGCCGGCGGAAGCGTCGCGGCGCACTCAAAAACGCCAAAAAGGGTGTAACAGATGGTTTTTTTCCCCCGATACGGGTTATCGTATTATTTTTAAATAATCTTTCTAAAAAAATATGAATTTTCTTGTTCTACCGGGGGGGGTAGGGGGACCCATCGAAAAAAAGCGTCCCCCCGGCCGCCCCGCCGCTCGACCAAACCCCACTTCATCATTTACTATTCCTCTACAAAAATACCCTCTTCCTCCTTTTTATTTTCATTTTCTTTGTTTTTTTTTTCTTTCTTACATAAATATATAATAATAATTATGACTCTAAACAAAACGATAGGTCACACATTTAAATGGCGAGACTAGCCTCCACATGGCATTCAATCACCCTTGTAAAGCGTAATCTACTTTAGCCTGGAAACCAAGTAAAACATATGACCAATCCCTGTTTTATGTCATCATTTTTTCCGAAAACACTTGAGACGTCACACTCGCATTTCTTCGAAACACCCTGTGTTTGTCAAGCTCAAGACGCGAGTCCTGGTACTAGGCGCGTCGCTCACGGCCCGCTCCGCTCGTCCGTCCGCTCATCCCTCAGACTGAACTTTTGTCTGTCTGTCTGTCTGCTGTCGCCAGCTCGCGCGTTCGCCTCACCGTAGTTTCAAGCTCGCGCATATTTCCACCGAGCGTGCTCACGGCACCCTGACCCTTGCAGGCGGCGCCGGCCAGCCGCTCCGGCTATATCGGCACCGTCCGGTAGAGACACTCACCTCCACGCATGAGAATTACTGAGATCTCACTGCTCGCGCTCAGCGCAGCTGAATCCCTACTTGTTGAACTACGTATGAGCACTGATCATTTTCACACGCCTTAGCTTTATCGTCCTCTGGTGCTCTGCGTCCGTGCACTCCTACAATATAAAATATTTACACCAATATATATACGCTACATACGGTTATATTGCATTTTTTTACATTAATTGTCACTGCCGAGATTTTTAAATTCTTCCTTTAAATTTTCCATCTCCGACCAACTGAATTAACTGGTTTGGTTCCAATCTTCTCCAGCGTCCGCATGTATCCAACAACTCCTTCTCATCCATAGAACGATTATGCCCCAGGACAGTTGAATTCTGGCAAAAGCCTCTCAACACCACCTACGCTCTTTCTTCCCCAACATCCTACCTATCACACAGCTCAATCCTTATCATAAACATAGCCTTAGTGGCACTTTCGCTTCTGCTGGAACCATACAATGCCAAGCTTATCTTGTATCCCGAATCTCTTAATACGGGGTTGTTCCACGCCAATGAAATCTCTACTGCCCTTTCACTCGGACTAGGTTCGGCTCTGCATTGTTTACTCGTGCTAGGGTTCGGCACTGCATTGTTCACCCGTGGCAGGTTCGACATGCATTGGTTCACTTCGTACTAGGTTCGGCAGTGACATTGGTTCACTCACGGCAGGGCTGAGTGATTCCGTCCGCCGTTTATTACACCTACAATCAGAATCGCCAATGCTGTAAGGAAATCCGCCACGGAGTGATCGCCAAGATGTCCGCCCAGCTTGAACTTATCCCCGCAAAGCATCCGCCACTGAATTGGTTTCGCCCGAGGACAGCTCCCCACTGTATAGACCGCCGAAGGAATGATCCTCCCACTGTTTCCGCCCGCCATTACCGCGTCCACCACTGATTTGCTGGCCGGAGGATGATCCACCGCTGGTGCTGTTCACCATAATGGCCGTTCGCCACTGGATTTTGCTGCCGTAGGATGATCCCCGCTGTGTTGTTCACCGAAGCGAAACCCACGCAAGAGAACAACCCTTCCCGTTAACTATATCATACGTTTCCGCACACCGGGAACGGAGTCTGAACGCTCACAGCGTGTTCCCACCAGGTGCGTGACAATCCTTGAATCGCTTGTACCCCTTTACCCCTTCTCCCACCTTTGTCCACACGTATGAGAACACACATTCCAGCCACCTTACGATCGCACCCTGTGAACAAAGCGAACAACCTCTCTACAATCATTTACAATGATTCCAACATTTTCTAATTTGCGTTGCACCTTTATTCACGAAAAAGGGAACAACATTCTCTACAACTATTGACACTGTTACATTCAGCGCGAAACCTCTCCACATACTGTTTCGCTACATCCACATAAATACACCCTCATCATCGTCAGCTTATTATAAGTACTATAACTAATATTATATACATCCGTATGCCTCACCACAGACCCATTGTCACTTAGTACATTGTGAACAGACATAAGAGCAATCGCCCGTTTGATCGAACCGGTACCCCCATGAACTAATTCTGCCCGACGTGATTCCGCACATTCCCATGTTGCTCTTCACAAGGAATGCTTACCTCATCACTCGGGAACACATTTTCACCAGGCTATTCCTGGTAATCTATTATTACTCCATATGTTCACCGCAGAAGTCTGTACCAAAAAGGCAATCACTGAAGACCTCCACAACAATTAAATCGACAATAAATATACATCCTTTATTATCATCTCTAAATTACACGCTTTCCCGACCACCCTCAACATCGAGTTTGTTAGCAGCTTTCACACAGGCCAGCCACAGGCTTACACTCCACGTGGGGACTAAGCCGGCTCGAACACACGCTCCCAGCTCCACTATCCACTATGCTTGTAGTTAACACCCTGTAAGCTAACAGGTATTTTTCAAAGAACACCCTCGGAATTGACCACTACATCAACAACACGTTCCGACTCCTTGTGAATTAACTCACACTAATAACACCATTGGGATACCCCCCCCTCTATATTCACATCCACACCGCCATGTTTCTGCAACGCCTTTGATTTACTAATCACCTTTGATTCCGCGAAAACACCATCTGCATAACAACATTAAACATATCGGGACATCTCAAAATCGATTCTATGAAAGTAGCCTTCCTAAGAAGGCGCACTCATCACTACCATGGCCTATTTTACCACACTGAACATTTCTCTTCGATCTTTTTTCTACTTTTTAATTCCCCCGACAATTCAACATTGTTACAAGATGTGTAGGACTTGTCTCCTAGTTATCGAATCAGCCTCCTCATCCGACAACCTTAGCGTTTTGCCCCCATTAGCATTAGACGTTGATGGCTGAGCCACATGCCACCTCCCCACCGCATGTTATTAATGCCTGCGCTGTCCTGCAAAGCTTTCAAACGCATACAATTCTCGGAGCATGTGCCCTACCTGTCTACAGAAAAACAACAACCGTCCTTCTGAATGACTGCGGTTAGACTGACGATTACCTCTAGAAATAACCGCCCCTACCCCTCTGATATCCCGGCTGACTATTTCCAACTCGCCGTCTGCCCCCTGAAAACATTCTGCTGCACCGTCATATTAGGCATATTGAGCATAACTAGCACACCGACATACCGCTACCCAGACAAGTTCGGCCCACCAGCATGTTAGTCATAGGATGACATTAACGCTGCATCTGAGACCCTGTTTGATAAGACCCCTGCTGAAACGCCGCACGACCCCCAAGACCCCTGCTGTAAATGAGGATTCTGCTGATAGGCATGTCCTGAGGGAAATGCAATCACTGATTCCATAGTCCCTGCTGTGATGGCAGACTCTGTTGATAGATCGTCTGAGGGAATGACCTTCCAGGCCCCATAGTCCCCTGCTGTGTTGAGGATTTAAGTGAAAGCCCCCCTTCTAGGAAAACCCACCAGGCCCCGAATCGAACCGGAGTCTGTCGAGTTATCGACACCCTGGTTCTGTATTCCCTAAGCCTGTCCATCCCGCTCCATCTCCTTCACATCACATGACAACGTGTTCACCATAGCCTCCTCACCCTTCCACCTCCGAGGTTCCAGCGTTCCCACCTTGTCATCCACCACCACCCAGACAGCCGCCACCAACTCACCCGCCTCATATTCTAACGCTTTCTCGCGCAAACTCCCCAACCTACCCTTCCCGCCGTCACTCTCCAATGTTCTTGTACAGGGATGCTGCCCCAACTTCATCGCTACTGACGGTTGAAGACCCTCTACTAGATACCTATCCTCTCTCTAATCGGCATCCTTGGATCGCACTTCATACAGACGTCCTTGCTAACCCGTAGTTTGTCGCGTTCTCATTCTTTCGCTGACACGAAACGAGTCATGCTCGCCTACGACCCGTCTTATTCTTGCTAACCCCGAATGTCTTAACAAAATGGCCTTAACCTGAGACACTCCACACGGGACGACCCAAATCACTATCAACCTGCGTCCAACACATAACGGTTGACATAGACACATACCAATCATACTGTGGCCCTTTATAACAAGAGTAACCTATTCACTTTCATGTATCCCCCCGATTTATTCGTAGCAGCCCCCCTGTCATAGTTGTTTATCCATTTCTCATGCGTCATCCCTATCCTCATCAACTTCTCAGGCATTAGCCCCACCATTGTCTCGGCGTCAGGTAAGATTGACTGCTCTGAATCTAACCACCTCCGCTACACCATCCTTGACAGGACCGACCGCTCCCCCACCAAAAGGTGAAAATGGGCAAACACGCGCCCTTCCCCAACGGAGAACACAGAGGAATACCACCAAATGACCCTCCAACAGTCCAGGAGGATAACGACCTACCCCCTTCCGCGGGAGACCCTATGGCTATCCGTGTTGACTGACTACACCAGTACAAGAGAATTAACGGGCCCCCCTCAGCGAGTGCGGAGTACCCTACTCACCACCCGAAAGAGAAACAACGAATCACATTCTAGTAGTAGGAGAACTTAACAGGGCTATTCTCAGCGAGTGTGACTACCCTGACTATCCACAGCAGCATTAGAAAATCCACCGTTTTGGGTACCTATTAGACTGTGAACTAGCGAGCTACACTATCGAACTATCGGACCTCACTAATAGAGCCACCACCCCCTTGCTCCATCACCAACGATTAACCTGCCCAGCCTCCTCCACTAATAACTCTGCATGCTGAGGCCCTTCAGTAGCAACATACTCAGCCCACCTCTCCCGCGGCGTCAGATTACCCCCCTCCTGTTAGGAAACATTCAAGGGCCGCACCAAGCTCTGAATTCCACGGTCACTAGTTTCCTCACTCATCAACAAACCAACCACATCTAATATTCTAAAAGAGAACAACCAATTTACAATAAGCGCGACAGTAAAACCGAAACGTAATTTCAACACTCGATCGGACTCTTCAATACAACGCTTAACGTTCATTCAGAGTACGAGCTCCCCCCCCCTCACTAAAAAGTATTCTCTAACATCCTCCGCCAGCTATCGCCAGACGCGATAAACACCTCAGTTTGTCAACAACAGCCTCGCTAGCTCGCAACCCGACTCCGGCTCAAGCTACAGCGTTGCACATCGACGCCTCACAAGGCCGACGCTTGAGAACGACAACAAACATGAATTATTATGTTCTATGTACCACAAGGTACATAACAGCACAACCAACACATACACCCCTACTACGTGAGAACCAGGCAAGAACACCCACGTTATTGCGCAGCTTCTTACTCCGTTACAACGTCTAACCATCAAAACCACAAAAACCCACCTTAAACTCACTTGTACACAGTACATAAAGTGCACTAATCCGCGATACCTCCACCATGTTCATGCTTAAGCTAGTTAGGCCCTTTGGCTAGGGTTTGTTCACCAAATGAGTGTTTTAGTGGGGCCGTAAGGTTACTCTTGACCTAGTTAGCTAATCATGACCGAACGATGTTGATGGGTATTAGGTGGGTGTTCTGGGATTGGGGTTCACACTTGAACCCAGCCATGTTTCAACGTAAGAGAGCATCTTATTTTGAGATAAGGAAACAATCCTATTTCTGCCTTACTTAGGTAATAGTTTCTGCATTAATCCCGGTGGAACGTGGTTCAGTTATCCCATGATTACAAGCCTGACTGATTATTAGTGACATAGTGGACTTACTGATTGGTTCCCCTGGCTCTGAGTGGAAAGGTGGACTGCTGGGCTTTCCCTGGATCCCTGGATGAGTGGTTCGAGGTCCTCGTAGTCCCTGGAACGGTTTCCTGATGTCTTATTGCTTCGGCTCTTCAGATGCTAAATCCATATGGGTTCCACGCTCACAATCACGTCTCGTTTGATCACGTAGACATTGACTCAACCTTACTTCAATTACAGCGCTAGATTTCGACTCCCTTAATCACGCACACGCTCGGACAACCTCCCTCATTACGGGCGCTTGTTTCGACTTCCCCGACCGTCTCCCGTGAACGCTGTCCGAGTCGGTCTTTCGTATGTCCTCCTCACCCACGTGGTACGCTCTCTGCAACCGCGAGCGCTTCTCTCGTTCCCCTCTCTCCCCTCCGTTCAGACAGAGTCCGTGTCTATGGTTAATTCCCGATCAGAGTCCACTTTGGATCGCCTAATTACATGACGAAATAACTGACGACGACAGAACGCAGGTCCATTACTGGACCCATCCACGTCGTGTTTATTGAGAAATAGCCCGAGTAAACGCTGAGAATAGGGTCTAGGCCACTCCTAAGTTGAACAATCCTCAGCCCGTTGACCTGGGTAGCCTCCGGTGCGATCGAGTAATTGACTCGGCATGATTGTGACATCTTCCCGGTTGAGTAGACACATGTGTTAGGGGTCCCACCCTAATACATGACAATATTTCCTCTCTTTATCTGTCAGTTTCTTGTAAAGGGGTACCCACCCCCCACGTTATTCCTCTGCGAACCTTTAAGGTTTCGCTAGACTCAATTCTACAATAAACTTGACTCCTTTATGATGCTACTTCGCCTTTCTCTGTCATCGTAGAAACTTCTTCGGGGGGGGGGCCATCTGCGACTTTCCCAATAATTTATTTTAAACGAAGTGGCGCCCAAACTCCGAAGACGCCCACGCCCCTTCTCCACCGAGTCGCCGGACACTGTTGGTATCTCCCTATAAGGTTAGGGACAATGTCCACGAGTGTTGGGCACTGAGGCAAATTTTGCATTTGCGAGGTAGTGCGTCGCCAAGTTCAGGTACTGTGGAGTGCCTGTGGGTCTCTAGCACGTGTCTCTCTTAGGGCAGTGTGGGGCTACTAAATATGCAGTAAATGATAGGCACGATAGGTGTCTTAACTGGTACAGGAGGCTATCGCTATGGTTCACTGACATTATTGTGTGAGAGCAGGTCTTTGCAGGGCCTCGGTATTGTCGAACCAGACCTTTGGGTCATAGTAAAAGACAGGAATTTCTGGGTTTTGGACATGACGGTGAGGTTTGAAGAAAGCCAATGGGCTGGATCGAGCCGGATGATGCTAAAATCAATTCGTACCTTCGCTTTCGATCAAGTCAAGTGGGCTTGGGACTGTGATCATTTTCGAGTACTTCCATAATAATTGGGGAACAGGGATGTTTACCCAGCGTACCATAGATCGCCAGAAGTTGGGTATATTGGTCTAATTATCTCTTATGTTATTATCACTGACGCATTAGGAGCAGTATCATCATGGCTTACTGCTTTTTGGACACTGGTTTAATGTCCTTTTTCTTGGGTTGTTTTAATGGGGGTTCCTGGTGACCCCCCAGCATCTCTAGTCATGGGTTTTCCCAATCCCTTTAATGGTGTTTGCACCTCCTTTTTGACTCGGTGACGTTGTCCCATTGGCTGCCCACTAGACAGGCTTGTCATGGAAGTTAATTCACTATGTTGTTACAGTTGGTTAACTGGAAGTTATTCATTCTTGTAGTGCTTTGTTGGTTTGCTTCTTAACAGCCTTTGAGCTGGAAGTTTGATTGTTATTCTTCTCCTTGACATTGTTAAGTTTACTCTATGAGAGTCTTAACCAGAATAAGCAAACTTTTACATTCCACGTTTGTCAGATAAATAACCAAATGCCACCACAGCTTATGAACCTCACAACATTATCCCGCTGGACAATGGCGGGAGTAGACAAGATTGTCTTAGGGAAACCAAATGCCACCACAGCTTATTTGTGATGAACCTCACACATATCCGCTGACATGGCGAGAGTATACAAGACTGTCATACATACTTTAACCTTCTCATTGGCAAAACAGGAAAAAATTGCAAAACGTTTTGACAATGCAATAAAGTCCACGTCAAGAATATACGGCCTTGCATTCTCAAACAACAAGATGGCATCATTTACAGGCAGAAACGAGACGTTGGGGCTGGGAATCCCCCGTCTCGAAAACGTGATAAGTGTGCATACCTCTGTGCTGCGATCAAGCCAAGGATCCCAAGATGCAGTTCTACATAAGCTTGTCTTAGGTAAGATTGACACACGCTGTGCAGGCAAGCTGAATCATTAAATTTTGAAATTGGCAAATGCGAAACCAAGGTAGTAACAAATACGAGGAGTCCCTTGAAACGAGGAAGGCAGAACGTTGGTCGAAACAACAATTGCATGGAAAAGGAGTCCGTGACCTACATCAACAATCGAAAAAAAACAGCCATAAAATGGCTTGTTGACCACACGCTACTCAGTGAGCGCAATTTATTGACGCGATTAAGCTCCGTACTAACAACTTCGAACAGGATTGTGCTACACTCCATGGAAAGGACAAACGATATAACATGCAGGGTCTGCAGGGCTGCGCCGGACACCTTGGCACATATATAAGGTTCAATGTGATCTAAACTCTGGCCTCATCCAGAAGCACCACGAGGAGGGTCTAACCCATTCTAGAGCGAGCAATAACCTCAATTGAGAAACCCGATCGCATCAGCGAGAGAGAGTCGCTTCCATCTACCCGGTGTCAAACATCCACAAGTACCTGATCTGGTCATCTTAAAGACCGTAAATCCTATTTGGGATATAACATACCGGTTCGAACAGGGCGCTTGATTTCCGAAGCTGAAGTGACAAGTTTGGATACTCCAAACTAGCTAAATTCCTAACTACGGAATGGGGTGGCAAGGAGTGGGAAATAATGCCGACATCCCTTGGTTCAAGGGGCATTATGCCAAGCATATCAGCACTAGGCTGAACAGCGGAAGTTGTTTATCACCAACATCACCCTTGCCTCACACTGCGCTATTAGACTGTCTATACTTATGGTTAACACGTTCATGGGAACGTTAAACACACGTAGCAACCCAACCAGGAATTATCACACGGCGACAGCCGAAAGAGTCTGATTATGGACACCAAGAACAATCCCGAAAAAGGATTCATGTGCTTCACCCGACAGCTTTGGCTGAAGTGCGTTCCAATAGGAACAGTATGAATGAAGAGCGTGAATGGAAGGATGATGGATCCACACCGAAAAGTAGGTGTGGGGGCGACTGCCTTCACGTGCTGCCCCGTGTGTTACCTCTCCTACCAGCCTTCAGCTGGTTAGGGGAACCAAATCTCGCCTCCTCTTACGAGTGCCAAAACTCGGAGGGTCCTACTCTCATATGCATTTAGAGGTGTATTTGATGGTTTCATCTAAGCCCGTAAGATCTCGTATCCTGGCGCAAGACGTTACTTAACCCACACTGGTCAGCTAAAAGATAACTCTGATGGAGTCGACATTTAAGCTCACTGGAGCATCCTGTTAAGTTTACCCTACAGCAGGGTATAATCTGGGAAGAGACCGACAGATAGGCATTCTGTTAAGTTCCATCAACCTAACCAAATTCACCCACAGCTTATTTGTTGGATGACCTAGACAAGATTGTCTTAAGGTTCACTCTTGCCTCAATTAAGGATTCGACAATCCAGTAGGCCACGTGCCGGGCGGCACTGCGTATTGAGCTAGTCGCTATTGGCATTCCTGACATGGATGGGTATTGGGTTGCTCTGGCCCTCTTGAGTTGTGTGTTGGGGTAGTTTCCTGCCTTCTTCTTCGGGGGGTGTGTGTTGGGATGCTTCCTGCGCGCTCTTTGAGCTGGTGTTGGGGTCCAATATCTTGAACTGACCTGATCGTAACAGCTGGATCTATCTATGGGTCAATAGCCCAATGATGAGGGAGCGTTGGGCTTGTGGGGCCAGCCCGGCCAAATTTTATGTGTTTTAAATGTTAGAGTCGTTGGCTGGGATACATAGCACATATGACCATGAACAAACAACAATGGCATGGGGGTGCTTGGGGTTTACCATCCCTTCAACCCTCACGATTCCGTGCAGTTCCTCTAATGAAATTGAGATAATACCGCTTGTCCCGCCCGTGGTCGCCGTAATCCCTAGAAGAAATGCTGATACCATTCCGATTGAAAGTGAGTCTGATGAGGATTTAGCTTCACCTCCCGGGGGTCGTAGTACCGCCCGTTGAGTGGAGCTGCAGACGTGTAACAAGACATTTGCTACTACCGTGGGTTGGGGGCGCACACGAAAAGACCCATCCAGTACTATCGCGCGCAACGAAGCAATTGAATTGTGACTAGGAAATTGGTCAGGTGGGAGAAAGTTTTTGAAATCTTTACTTGCAGGAGAATTCCCGACTCGGTCCGTCGAGGCCATCAAAGGGGCACGGCTTCAAACCGTGTACCGTGAGATGGTGGTCGGGATGAGGCAGAGCGCGTGCTGATGCTCGATCCTGTCCCCCAGCCGATGAGGTGGTTTGAGGAGGACGTCTGCGAGGAGCGTCTGCGAGGGAGCGTCTGCAAGTGGAGTCGCAGGAAACACTCCACCAAGGCAAGTGAGGTGTCGGAGTATGAGTTCCGGTTGATTGGCTCGTCTTGAGCCGGGCTTCCCTGGGATGTGGAAGATGATGAGTATTTGTTTGGGAATGTGACAAACCGCTCCTTTGTTTCGATCAAGGAGGCACTCGTCGTGCGGCTTATGCCGGTTCTTGGAGGCTGAAAGGAATGATCCCCATGTGGGACGCTTCCCGTAGGCCTGCCCGCGCACGGTTTAATCATGCGTCAGGATTCTCCATCGTCCGGGTCTGACTGAACTACTCAGAGCTGAAGCGTACCCACCGAGACGGTGATTACGATATCAGGTTGAGGATTAGATCTTGTTGAGCACTTGATCTTGCTTGGGATGGGATGGGAGGTCAAAAGCTACGGCAGTTGGCCGTGACCGTTGGCTGGGAGGGACACCGTGCTGGTATCCGTGAGTGGAAGTCCGCTTATTGCTCCTCCTGTTCCCAAGACGCTTCCAACCAAAAAGTACAATCACAAGCACGTAGCGCACGTGAGTAGGAGAGCAGCGGCGCACGTGAGTGGACTAGTTAGCGCGCCGTCGTGAGTATGTAAGGTTCAGCGCATTGTATAAAGACCAAGCAAAGGTGTGCACGTATGGTTTTTAGACGGGGAGATGACGGGCTTGCGGCCGACACCGCCGGCTATGGACGAACTATTAGCAGCCGATCTTTCGGCGCCTAGTCGTCCAGTTGTCAACTGTTTCCTACTGTTGATCCGTCGCCCAAAACGAGCCGTTAATTAGAGACGTTTGGAGTCCGATCTCGCACATGAGGTTGAGAGCGGCCGCAGTCCGACTATCCCGCTTACTACCGGCCGTTTCGATCGGTCCGTTGTCTAAAGACACTGTCCATCGCCTCCTGGCCTTTCGCGTCCAAAAGTAACAGGCGTAGCTACATTCGCCTGCGTGCTTTTCAGAGAGCTGAATGGGTGCGGTGAGACATTACGATTCTCAAGGCCTCACTGCTATCGCGTCGCGCGTGTCGACAACTTCAATCTAGCTACCCTTGACTTGTCGAAAGCTTTCGACACTGTCTCGAGGTGTTCTTGGATTTCGGCAGTTTTGTGCGGTATATCGAAATGACTTACGAATTGATTTAAATTTACTTGGATGGCAGAGCCGGGGTGCTGGTGCGGTTGGTCTGATGGGTTCTGGCCAATGGTGATCCGTTTATCTCCGCTCTCGTTTAACTTTATGGTTGACAGAGCTTTGAGAAAGTTGCAGCTCTGACGTAGGCTTTGATCTATACGGGGTTGCGTGTGAACGCCCTAGCCTTCGCAGATGCATTATCCTTGTAGCTGTGACCCAAGCGTGGCCTGGAGATTTTGTTGACTCAGTTTTTTGAGGTAGATTGGTCCTTTGTGGCCTCTCTATCAAAATGCTGGTAAAAGCGGACTTCTTTTGTGCCGTCTGGTCGGGAGAAGAAGGTTAAATAGTCGCAGGGTAGTTTCGACTTGTATCTGGCGCCCTTCTTCGTTCACATAACGTTTTTATGTGACATTTGGCCTACCTAGGCGGTTTCAGTTCAAAATTCAGAATTGGGTGGGCGTAGGTTGTGCTGGTGAATGCGTAACGCCCTTTAACCGCATTACAAGGCCCCCTTTAACCTCAACAGAGGCTTAAGGTTCTGGTGACGTATCTTCTGCCCCATTCACTCATGAGCTGGTGTTTCAGGAGGTACAACGCTAGAGTACTGGCCAGTAACTGTTGGATTACGGGGCGGACTCCGATCCTGATTCCTTTCTATGGATATCCAAAGGATACTTCCAATGCTCCGGTATTCTCGTGGCTTGGGTCACTCTCTTTCTTTACTGATCCCACAATGAGGTTTAAAGAGACTCACAGATTTCTACTCCCCGAATCCCCGTTGCAGTCGTGGCCTGCCCAGTCTGATTGTATCCTGCGAAGGATGCACCTGGCTAGGCAAGTGTTGCGGTGCAATCACTGGGCTAGAGGACAAGGAGAGTGCTCTGGGAGATGTACTGTCTACTCAACTATGGAGTGAAGTGGACGGCCATGAGCTTAGGACGTCTTTTGGCGTCCCAATGAGTTCGGGCCTGGGTACTTACGCACTCGGGTGTAATCCTTGCCAAGGATTACGTCCAATTATCATCAAATGAGGCAGGAAATCTTTCCAACACGCAAAGAACACACCCGTGGACGTCCGGGTTGGCGTGGATGTCGGTTGTCGAGCCGGATGTCCGGTCCACCAAACCGGGGCCCGCCGCACGTGTGCAGTGCTGTTTTCCGCACGCATGGATGTCGTCTCAAAGACATGACGCTGTCATGGATTAGTCCGCCTCTGGCTTGTGTCTGCTAGATGGGAAGTAAGAAGGAGCGGTGTATGAAACCTCGGCGGTACCCTCCCGGACGTAAACCGGACATCATATGGTCCCGAGAAGGACAGTGCGTGATTGTAACGCCAGGTAATATCCGGTGCTGGGTGTCTAAACGCGGCTTTTGAATATTAGCAAAGGAATATCCAAGCAACAACATTGCTCTTGGCTGCAATTGCGTAGCAGAGGGGGGGGGAGGGGAGGTGGGCGGGTCGCAAGTATTAAAGTATCCGGCGACGAATCACCTGGAAGGGGGTGTGTGCCGAATCTGTGCTAGGGCCTCCTTTCATTAGGGGTTTCACCCGATTTCTGCGGTGGCTGTACTACACCGCACTGCAGGGCTCTTTGGTTTTAAATTGGGTTCGCTTCAATGTATGGACGACCATGTCCCCATAGGCCGATGTCATGGGATGTATCGGTTGACCGAATAGGAAATTGTTTCCATCAGCGGTCTACGGCCGCACCAGACGCGTGACAAGAAATGTTGGTCTCCTGTGGTGTTGCTGCACTCGGACGGGCCTTGGTGTGGTGCCTGGGAGATTGTGTTTTCTCGACCCTCTGCGAGAACAAAGTCCCGTATAACACCCCATCTTGGGTGCCGCTTAGACTCTCTTTGTGGTGCCCGAGCCGGTAGGGACACTTACCAAATGCCACCACAGCTTATTTGTGATGAACCTCACAACATTTACTCCCGCGGGACACAATGGCGAGGAGTAGACAAGGACGGTCTTGATTATCCAAAAGGACTGACAGCATGTCGCGGACAAGCGTAGAGATCTGCGAGGCAGCTGCTTAAGTTGGTTAAGCCCATCCGTGCGCGGCGCTGGGTCTGTGCAAAGGCCTCTTAACCGATTTGTCCACCCTTCTCCATGCTTAGAGCTAAAGTTAGTAAGACCACACCTCTAAAGCAGCTTCTTCTTCAAGCGTTAGCCACATAGTTTTCAAGTCCCTCGCAGATGGCTAATAAAGTACAGACTCGGCAAGATGAGGGTATTAGGGTGGATTCAAGGTCGTCTGAACAAAGCAAAGCGTTCATTTATTCAACCCGCAGAGATTTTATATTTAAGGGCGAATAGTCATCCGCTGGAACCATCCAGTTGTCAATGACTTGCCTACCACCTGCCAGGGGGTTCCTAGCTCATCTAGTATGACTCATCACTCTCACCAAAAGTCTCATTGGTGATTGTGGCGAATCTCAATACCACCTCCTTCCTATGACTCGTTCATCCAAATTTACTGATCCATTGGAGTTGGATTTTCCCTCTCCACTTGCAGCACATTCTATAATGGAGTCATATTTACTGAGCCTCATTCGTTACCTATTGTCAATCGCGTAGCATAAGTCCACTCAAACGGATGAACAACACATTCGTCCAGGTTTGCGTGTTGTCAGGAACTTTTAACAATCTCTAGAGCCACGCAAACGAGTACATCTAGTTGCTTAGATGTTTAGTCCAGACGTGATCTCGTATTCTGCTATTTGGGGAAAGATAAGCAATTTTACAACTCCCGATCGGAATGATTCTAATTGCTTCGTTGCATCTCCCTCTTCATCCGCTTAATACCATGACTGGTACTGGGTCTTTGACTCCGCTATGCCAGTTAGCTCGATGACTCAATGTCCAGTAACTTTGAGTAGGATAAATGCGGAATGGCATGACTAGGTTTGCACTTACAATATTGAGATTTGACCGGTCGGCAGTATGCATCATCTAACTACCTGGTTGAGGATTCTTTAAACTACTACCTGGCTACTCATATTACTATCTTAAAACGGATGCCGTTATGGAGAAAATTTATGAAAAGGTGTTAAGTCTTTCTCTGTTCTGTATCCACCGGGAAGTGGGAGTAGTTGGCACCTGCAATGGGCAATGCACGGCCTGCGCTGCGGGCAATTTTTACCAAGGGTAGGAACTTCAGTAAAACGCACCTTGTACTCTCGTAACCATGAATTTATTTCATAAGACTCCCAGTAAGCTGACAGAGCACATAATCACGACACCCTTTCTACTCTTAACCAATATGGATAGGCCAGATGATGCTGATGTGACAGCATTTAATACTAAACTTTGGGTTCCTGCGCGGCATGTCCACCATGTCTCCCTACGGCGGAACTAGGTAATAGTGCTCCTTGTCCCATTCTCTACTGAGGATATATATACACTGATTAAGTTAAGTTAAATTTCCCAGTGCGGGCAGTTAGATTGGGATTATGAAAAAGCACCTCATGGCTTAGGGGACAGCTAATCTTTTAGCTGCGCTTTTCAATTCATTTGGGTTTCTGCATGGATTCCTTTCAGTGGGAAGAGATATCGAACAACTTTAATACCCAAAAGGACTCTGGGTTTGACTAATGCTGCTAACTGGCGCCAAATTACGCTTTTATCCAGTTGTATCGAATATCTTTGCGGCAATTGATGCTAGAATTAGAAAGGTATTATCCTTTAACATAAGGCAGAAGGTTTTTGTTCGAGAGAACGGGTGCTTCTCGAACTTAACCATAACTTGATGCTTGCATTTCTCGCGCTAACAATCGGGAGGGTTGATAGTAACCCGATGGATGTCCAGAAAGCTGATACGGTCGCCCCATGGTTTATTTCCACGCCTCGAAGAGGCTGGGCTTCTAGCTCACATTGTGGCCTTGTTAGTGAGCTTACAATGGCTTTACGACACTATAAAGGGGGTTAATGCCTCATCACGATACCTTTAGTGAGTGAGGTTAGCAGGGGGACCCCGCTTGTCACCCTCTGTTTAACCTCGTCTTAGATCTGCTATGGACACCATCGAGATGACGTAGCTAAATTCGTTTTTAAACTTGAAGCTCAGATTCCCAGGTCAAGTGTTTGGGTTTTGCTGATGACTGGTTTGGTTTGTCCGACTCCGTGGAAGGCGCGCAAACGATGTAGAATTGACCAATGACTTTTTTGAGAGCTTCACATGTCGTTGTCCGTGGGGAAGTTAACGACTTCCATTGTTCATAAGGTAAAACATGTCTATGTGGATCTGGGCCTGACCTTAAAGAATACAATTAACTTTTGTAACTCCTGAGGAGCTCTTGATTACTTGGGAGCTTACCATATCATCGTTCAATGCAATTAAAGGGTCGTAGAGGCATCACAGCCTTATGTCTGCTTTACAGCGCTTTAAAGGATTGAAGTATAGCCAAACCAAAACTTCATTGTAACGTCTTTTTTTCTTCCTCATTTCACTCATCTACTTGTTTTTATTCACTTCCGTCAGCTAATCTCTTTTATCGGAGTTGGATGCACCGTTTTACACGTGTTTTGTAAAGGATTTTCTCCATGTGCCACACTCAGACCCCGGACGCATCGTTTTGTAATGCTGGAAGAGGGATGGGGATTGGGGATATCGGAATGAGGACTTAATCCAGTGTCCTACTTGATGGCTTCGTCTAAAGCATTGTTTGGTTGATGATGAAAAAAGTCCTTCAGGCTGCATTGCGTTTCAAAAATAGAGTTGCCTCTACTGTCTTCTAAGATGGCGGCTAATTTTAAGTTCCCTGGCCTGCGCGATAAGTGAAATTCGAAAGGTGAAGACGTTTCAAGGAACGGGTTTTGTGGGAGCTGGTCGAAGATGAAGTTGCACGGGTTGGTGTGGAGTTTTTCATCGTTCACCGTCATAACAATTGTCGCAGATTTAAAACGTCTCACCCAGTCGCAGTTCATTGACGCTAATAAGCTACAGCAAACGTATTTGGAACAAGAAAAGTCTTACATTTCCTCTAAAATGGTCCGCTTCGCACAAGTGCCGTTATTGTGGAGTTCCTTTGCGAATCCCTGGCTCATGTTTTGGGCCAATTTGTGGTGCACCTAAATATGCAGTCAATGTTCGGCATACCGGTTCTGGATATTTGGCACAGGAAGAGTCAAAAGTCAGCCCGAAATCTTGTCCGGGAGCAAGGTTTTTCCATGGGCCAACAGCCACGTCAAACCAACTTGGTCTTGTAAAAGACTTAAAAGTATGGTAAATAAGACGTTACGTTCGTTTGAAGAAGGGCAGTGGGTTAGAGAGGGCTGATTGCGAGAAGACTGGGTTAATCACGGCTTAATCAGTTTGATGAGGAAAACCTGGAATTGACTGACTTTGAGGTGCTTCCTATCGTAATTGGAAACAGAGGGTGCATTCCCAAAAGAACTATTAATAGGCTCAGAGTAAGGAATTCTGTGGAACTATATTTTTGATTAATCTCTCTCTGACGGCCCTCCGGGCGAGCATTTTAAATGGCCCAACATCTTTATGATAATGGTAGGTTGGTCGCTTAGGGGTGATTTTTTTAAGGGGGAGTTGTTTGGGGGAGTAGGGCATTTCTAGTCAGGGTTTTCATTCCATTAATTGCTGTTTTATTCGGAGATGTTGTCCCGTGGCCTAATCTCTCCACAGGTTATCCTGGAAGTTTTAGTTTCTGAATGGCTTTTATTGCCGTTTAATCCGTGTTTCTTTAGACAGCCTTTGTGCTGGAATTGTTTATCTTAATGTCTTTGGATCTGTTATTTTTTTCCTCTACGGGAGGTGGACACCGGAAGAGGTCCACGATTTTAATTTTCGGGGGGTAGGGGGTAGACTTATAACCAAATGCCACCACAGCTTATTTGTGATGAACCTCTCAACATTATCCCGCGGGACAATGGCGAAGTAGACAACTGTCTTAAGGCAACCAGCCCGCGAAAGGGATTTTTCAACCTTACCAAAAATTTGTTGTTGTGTGTGCTCTGTTGTTTTCTGAATAAAATGATATAACATGTTGGTAGGTGTAAAGGAAATGTACAAAATAATTACGTAACAATAAAAAAAAAAAACAACTCATATAAGTGTGTCCCCCCGATACACTAAACGTCGTCAAAAACACTTTTTCGCGCTAAATAAGTCGTTTATGAAAACTTTAGATTAGCCGATTTTGTTTTATTTTCAGTAGCAGATTTGTTTCTTGGTTGGTATGAACCTTGCGCCAGTTATAATTCTACTGTGTCGATTATCGGCCGCACATTGTTTGATGTTTGTTCTTGACTACATTCCGTGTTTGTAATGATGTTTTCATCGGAGGGGGGGGGTGTCCAATTGCGTTTTTCTTCGTTATGTTCAAGATGCTGATTTTAAACTACAGAGAAGTTCATTTACATTTCCATTAATGTAGTGCGCCTAGGCCTACGCCTTATGTGGTTCTCATGAAAATGCAGCACAAATCATGCACAATGTTGATAATGACGTTCCGAACCTCACTTTTGTTCCGCCACAGCTATAAAAAAAATATTTTTGAGGAGATTGTTTGAACACTACAGTTAATTTAATTTGATTTTTGAATTGATCTTACGAATAAAATCCTGACAATCCAGATTATGGTGCTTGAAAAACATTTAAATGCTACTTGGCTGTAATGAAGTCCCTAGCCAAGCCCATAATATTCTTAATTTATATTTAAATTTAAATCGATTTTCCGGGAATAATGTTTTTTCACTTTTAGGAACATAAGTTTAGAAGTACTATAGATACAGTCCTGAAATTTTTTTTCAGCTATTTTATAGTCCTGGTGGCAGACCTGAAAAAAACCTCTAGAACCGATTTTGCTACATTTTTTGAGTAGAAGCTGCACACTGGTATCAAAATGTTCGTATGAACGTCAGGAATGTTCTCTACTTGTGTGCACCTTGCATTTGTTGCGGGTGGGCGGTAGGCGGAGGTCATAGGTCCACGCGGTCATGCGCACAGCATCGTACTGTGTTGGGGTTTTATCTCTTGAACTAATAGAGATATTACTCCTCCAACTTGGATGAGTCAGTTACTGAATTACCATATCATCATCCCTGTTGTATGTGCATTTCGGCATTTAGTGCAGGAGGCGGTTAGCTCCCTATGAACAAACATACGTTATTATAACGTATTATAACGTATTTCGTCTGGGTTGTAAATACGTATTATACTTACTTGTATACGTCTCTATGTCATAGCTTTAACGTTTAAATTACGTTGTAGAAAACGTAATAAATAGTATGATAATGCGTTATTATAACGTATTACATACGTATTCTACGTATAAAATAAATTTAAAAAATAAAATAAAAATAAATACGTATGATGAATACTTATTATAATCGTTTTCATACGTATTAATACGTATAATACGGTATTTTCATACGTAATAAATACGTATTTTATCATACGTAATAAATACGTATTTATCATACGTAATAATAACATTAACCATGACTTTTTATAACGTCACTAAGCGCATCTATTAGACATGCAAAAAAGCTACTATTCAAAAAATTTAATTAAAACAAAAATCTTTCTAGTTACGAGTTTTGTGTCACGGTCCGAGATAAGGGGTCAGTTTTAATGTAGATAGATCGAAATACACATGGTTTTAAATTTTATCTTCGTCGCCAACAAGTCCAAGCACCCGGCTTCGAACCCGGGATCTTCCCGCCAGATCGGGACGCGCCTATCCACTCGGCCACTGCCGCTGTGCATAACGTCGGCTTCCAGCTAGCTTTAAGAAGGTGGACCCGCGCGCAGTAGTCTTTGTTGTGAGATGTCCCCATTGCTCGGAACAAAATGGCTTTGCGTCTCTGGCACAAATAATATCTATTTTAGTTTAAACATAAGATAAACTGTGATCCGTTGCACAAGATATTTTTACTTAGTTATGTAACAAACTTACCGTCTTACCATTTAATTAATTCATAATTAATTCGTCAAAACTTCAGCGGGATGAAGTATTATTTTCAATATCATCTTGAAATGCACCAGTGCAGCAGAGGATTATCTAGATGGTTGAATTGGGTTTATTGTTTTTTAGTTGGAAATCAGACAAATTAAACTACGGCAGAGCTTTCGTGAAAACATAAGCAATTTATTGCTGGAGTTCACATTACACTTCCATGGTTTTGCTTTATCTCAAATTGTATGAACAACTAATTGGTAATCTCCATTACGGGGCCGCAAAAAATCATTGTTTTTAGAGTAGCAGGGAAATACCGAGAAAACGCGCATTCTAATTGTCGTTTTGATGCAGTGTATAAAAAACGATTGTTCCGAGATAGAACAACTTATCATTTGAAATTAACCACAACTTCGATCAGTCGAAAGTTTTTAATTATTATTAATAAATTCATTTATTTATTTAGTTAAAGCATTCACTCATAAAAAAAGCCTCCACGAGGAGAAAAAAGAAATAAGAAAATAATATGTAATAATTGGATTAATGAATATCGGCACAGCTTTTTTTAGTTATCTCAGAACTAATTAGACTGACTTATAACATTAAAACAATTCATTATTCAATTAGTATTTTAATAACTATGAATTAAATTGTAATATTATGGCGGTAAAAAACGTTTTTGAAACGTTTATTGAAATACCGTTAAATAACGTTACAGTAATACCATAGTTTATACGTTTGGAGTTGGTATTTCATAACCGAAAAAAGTATATTAAATACCATAATACCGTTATTAAAACGCTAATAACACAGTTTTATTTGTAACGTTTAGGCAACTACAAATTTTCATATGAATTGGTATTTTAATAATTCTGAATAAACGTTTTATCTTATTACTGTATTAAAAACGTTTTTAAAACGTTATTGAAATACCGTTATTTTAACGTTACGATGTTACCAAATATAACCGTAATGTAATTGGTATTTTAAATACCATAAAAAAAACGTTATAATATCACCTTAAAAAACGTTTATTAAAACGTATTTAAATACCGTTATTTAACGTTTGTGGTGTTACCAATTTGTATGTGTTTTTTGAATTTGAAATGTTAAAATGTAATAATGTCAATACCATTTGTAACCGTATAATAACGTTTAAAACGTATCGAGATACCACGGTATTTAAAAATGTTTTTTTTGCATACTGTTTTTTCATACGTAATATTTTGGTAATTCCATAACCATAACATTAAATACCATTCCATACCGTCTAACACTTTTTTATAACTTATGTGTGTTCATAGGGATGAGGTCTCAGGTCGCGCGGGTCCATGCCGCCCGCATCGCACCGGTTTTGACTATATCTCCTGAACAAATCCCTATGAACACACATACGTTTATAAAACGTTTTATTACGTATGTAATATAAAGGTATTTTAATGTTATGTTATGGAAATTACCAAAATAATTACTATGAAAACGTATGCAAAAAACATTTAAAATTACGTATCTCGTTACGTTTTTAAAACGTTATTATACGGTTACAAATGGTATTTGAATTATTACATTTAAAATTTCAAATTCCAAAACACATACACATTGTAACACCACAACGTTTAAAATAACGGTATTTACATAACGTTTTAATAACGTTTTTAGATGGTTATTAATATAACGTTTTTTATGGTTTAAAATACCAATACATTACGGTTTATAATTTGGTATTGCCGTAACGTTAAATAACGGTATTTCAGTAACGTTTTAACATGTTTTAATACAGTAATAAAGATTGCGGTTTTATTTCAATAATTTTTAAAATTACCAAATCATATGTATAATTTTGTAGTTGCTAAACGTTACAAATAACTGTGTATTATTAGCGTTTTATAATAACGTTATTTATGGATTTATTTTTTTTTTTTTTTTTTTTTTTGTTTTTTAATATTACCTTTTTCGTGTTTATTGAAAACCAACTACAAACGTATTAAACTATGGTATTACTGTAAGCGGTATTTAACGGTATTTCAATAACGTTTCATTAAAGTTTTTATACCGCCAATAAATTATTACAATTAATTCATAGTTATTACATACTATTGAATAATGAATTGTTTTAATGTTATAAGTCGTCTAAGTTAGTTCTGAGATAACTAAAAAAAAAAGCCTTGGGGGGGTTTTTTGGGCCGATTTCATTTAATCATTATTACATATTTATTTTTCGTATTTTCTTTTTCTCCTTCGTGGACTTTTTTATGAGTAAAATGCTTTTAACTAAATATAAAATAAATTAATTAATGTTTTTTTAAAATATTATTTAACAACTTTCGACTTGATCTAAGTGTGGTTAATTTCAATTATTAGTTGTTCTATCTCGGACAATCGTTTTTTTATACACTGCATCAAAACGACAATTAGAATTGTCGCGTTTTCTCGTATTCCCTGATACTCCTAAAACAAATTGATTGTTTGCGGCGTAATGAGATTACCAATTAGTTGTCCCTACAATTTGAGATAAAGCAAAATGAAGTGTACTTGAACTCCGCAATTATTGCTTACTGTTTCACGAAATCATTCTGCCGTATATTAATTTGTCTTGGATTTCCCAACTAAAAACCAATAAACCAATCAACCAATCTAGATACATCCTCTGCTGCACTGTTGTATTCAAGATTATATTGAAAAAAATGACTTCATCCCGCTTGAAGTTTGACGAAATTAATTTATGAATTAATAATGTAAAGACGGTAAGTTTGTTTACATAACTAAGTAAAATATCTTGCAACGACATCAGTTTTATCTTATGTTTCAAACAAAATAGATCTTATTTTGGTGCAAGAGACGCAGCGCATTGTTTGTTCGCCGGCAATGGACATCTCACACAAAGACTACTCGCGCGCGGCTCCCGATTACTGCACAGCTGCAGTGGCCGAGTGAATAGCGCGTCCCGATCTGGAGGAAGTTACCGGGTTCGAGTCCCTTGTGTTGCGATAAAATTTAACCATTGTGTATTCGATCTCTCTAACATTAAAATGTCCCCTTATCTCGGACGTGACACAAACTCGTAGACTAGAAAGAATTTTTGTTTTTAATTAAATTTTTTGATAGTAGCTTTTTTGCATGTCTACTAGATAGCGCTAGTGAATAACGTTATAAAAAAGTATGGTTTAATTTATTATTCGTATGATAAATACTTATTTATTACGTATGATAACTACTATTTATACGTATGATAAATACGCTATTTTATTACGTATGATAAATACGTATTTTATTACGTATTTAATACGTATGTAAAACGTTATAATAACGTATTATCATACGAATTTATTTTTATTTTTATTTTTTTAAAATTTATTTTATTACTGTATCAATTACGTATGTATACGTTATAATAACGTATGATCATACGTATTTATTGACGTTTTCTAAACCGAATTTAAACGTTAAAGCTATTGACTAGAGACGTTATTCAACGTAAGTATAATACGTATTTACAACCAAGACGCATACGTTATATAACTTATAAATTTTTTAACGGTTTGAATTTTGTTTGGGGGTGTTCATAGGGTATAGATCACTACCCTCTAGTTTGCTTGATTCAGTTAATTGAAATATCATTTTTTCATCAACCTCTGCTTTGTGGTGCATCTCGGTATTTGGTAAAGATGAATGGTGGGCAGAGGTCAAAGGTCACCAGCGGGTCAGCGCGCGGTGGCGTACTGATTTGGGTATATCTCCTGAACTAATAGAGATATTACCCTTCAGTTTGCATGATTCAGTCAAGATAATTTCAGTTATTTGATTACCAGTTCATCATACCTGTATTGTGTGCATTTCGGCATTTGGTGTCAGGTGCGTAGATGGAGGTCAAATGTCACGCGGGTCATGCGCGCCGCACGAACTGTTTGACTATATATCCTGACTAATAGAGATTAACCCTCTAGTTTGCTGATTCAGTTATTGAAATACCATCCCCATCACCTCTGGTTTGGCTGGTGCATCTCCTATATTTGGTAAAGGTAGCGGTAGGTGGAGGTCAAAGGTCCCACGCGGGTCAGGCGTGCGGTGGCGTACTGTTATGGGTATATCTGCTGAATGAATGGATGTATTTCTCTATTTTTTGCTCATTTAGTTGTAGAAAACCCAATCCTATCACCTCTGTGTTGTGTTCTCGAATTAGTAGGTCTATATCTATTGCAATATTGAAATCCGCTCATTACCGACAATGCTACAATCAGTTGCATCTTGCGTTTACAGCACGCCCCATCCATCACGTGCGACTGGGGGGGGGTCAAAAGCTTATTACTGCTCTGGAACTTTCATATATTTTGCCAATTTTGGCATTTTTTATTGACTATTTACCTACCTTACTTGTTCTGTTTTCCACTCCTTATAAAATCATACACATCGTAAATACACCATTTATTAGGTATAGTTTTATGGAATTTAATAATTTAATTTATTTCTGAAATGTCCTGATTTCTTTTGGCAAACAGTTAAAAAGTTTTATTCCATCATTAAGAACCGGTTTACATTTAAAGTACGTACGCTGGTACATGGGAAATTGCCCTTTTGTCTAGTATTGTGTATGTGTCTGGATTTATTTAGTGGCATTGATTTCCTATTTTAATTATCAGAGCTAAAACTTCATCATGTAAAGACCTGGAAGAGTAGAATATTTAAGTTCTTAAATGCAGGTTTGCAAGATCCTTATATCCATTCAGCTAATATCCTTACCGCCCTTTTTTGAATCACAAATAATTGAGAGACTGCGATGATACCCCACATGGTATTCCATAACGAATGTGGCCTCAAAATAGGCATGAATATGCTAGTTTTGCCGTAGTTTTTACCGAAGTTTCAGTTATAACGTCTACTACAATGCATAGCATGCAGAGCCCAGTTTTTAGGGCTCAGTGCTGCTATGTTCTTGACACCAGCTAAGTGTATTTATTTATGTTTATATTATATGTCCGTCATTTGATGTCTGTTCACTGAGCTGATTAGCTATTAACAATTAATGAAGCTATTTCAATTATTGTTTCGAAATAACTCCGCCGATATAGACAGTTGTTGTAGTGTAACAATCTTTTACAGGTTTGTTGCATCAGTGGTGTCATAGAGTATCGTAAAATCCGCGCGGTTTGAAATACTCCTGGCATAGCTTTATAGAGCTCGATCAAAAGCACTGTGGCACTATAATACCCGAATCTCACCTTCACATCCCTACTAAACCCATATGTAGGCATGATGAGCCCATCACGCGAGACGAACAAAGGGACTATTTTGCATACACAAGATTCTTACGTATTTCCCAAGACATTGTTTTTTCTAGCATCGTAGGGTAAAAAATTTACGCGCTGAAACATGTAAGGTTTGCAATGACTGTACACCAAGATCTCGATCAAGGGCTTAGTGAATGTTCTATACAATGCTGACAACTGTATGAGTTTCGACAATGTTCGACGTGTTGACTAATCTATTGCTAATTGAATTTTTGAAAAAAGATGTATTTGGATTTATACTCTTCGAACTTTATTGATTCAAAATTTGTCAGTTACTTTCGTTTCGCAATGACACATTGATCTAAAGAAGAAACCATGTCGGTCAAGGGGACTTTTCATGCCTTTTATACTGCAGCGTAAGAAAAGTGTTTGGAGAAGATAGGTAAGCCTTATGTTACGAGTTTGATAAAAAAAAACGTTCAACACATAGCCCCTCTTGGTTAACAAGGGTAAACCCCTGAGAGGGTAAGCAAAAGCCTGAACCAGTGTTTCAACTCAATGTTCATCCTTCCCTGTACGAGCAGGATAGTGAGATAATTGGCTCAACTCTAAGACTTATAACCTGGATTTTCACTCGATTACAAGTTTTTTAGTTCTCTGTTATGTAGTATGTTTTATAATGCTTATTAAATGTGAGTACCACTCGCTCAAATGCCAAGATGCACACAATGCAGAGAGAATGGACCAATTCTAACTGACTCAAACGAAACAGAAGAGGGTATATCTTTTATAGTTCAGGAGATATAGCCAAAACAGGCGAAAACTGCGCGCATGACCCGCGTGACCTTTGACCTCCATCCCGCCGCCGCACCAATGAGAGATCACCAATACAGGATGATTAATGTAATTCATAACTTAATCAGCAAACTAGAGGGTGTAGTTTTATTATTCAGGAGATATAGCCAAAACATTGCGATGCGGTGAGCATGACCCGCGTGCCTTAGACCCTCCATCCACCGCCGCCTGCACAAATTCGAGATGCACACAATACAGGGTTGATGTAATGGTAATTTCATAACTTAATCAAGCATCTAGAGGACAATATCGTTGTTATTATTCAGAGAATATAGCCAAACAGTGCGATGCTGCGCGCATGACCCGCGTGAACCTTTGACCTCCAATCCACCGCCTCCTACACCAAATTCTGATATGAACACAATACAGGGTTGATGTAATGGTAATTCAATAACTGCATAACGGCGAAACTAGAGGATAATATCTTTATTAGGTAGGAGATATACCAAAATAGTGCGATGCTGCGCGGCATGACCCGCATGACTTTTGAACCTCCAATACACCGCCACTGGCACCAATTGCCGAGATGCACACAATGCAGAGATGAATAGAATGGTATTTCTACAACTGAATTTAAGCAAGTATAGGCTAATATTTATATTAGTTCAGGTGATATAGCCGAAACAGTGTGATACTGCGCGCGTGACCCGCGTGGACCTTTGACCTCCGCTCAGCGCCACCCGCAACAAATAACCGAGATGCACACAAGGCAGAAAAAAATTACTGACGCCCATACGAACATTTTGATACCAGTGTGCTCCCTTTCTACTCAAAAAGTTTAGCGATTTTTTTCCCTTGCTGTCTGCCTCCAGACTATTATGGTATAATCTAAAATATGGACTACAAGGGCAGTTTTCCCATGCATAAAATTTACTAATGTTAAAAAGATTGGTACATTAAAATGTCATAAATTCTTACTTAAAAATGTTGATAGACTTGAAATGTGGTGTAACATAAACTACTGATGGTAGATAATTTGACCATAGTCCTAACTAACTAGTCCTAACTAACACATAAAATCTATAATGTCCCAAAATGTAGGTCCCTAGCTTCAGTAGTTTCAGAGATAAATGTTCCTTAAGTTGATCAAAATCCCATGTTAAATGCTACCTACCGGGTTTGCCTTAAGAGGGATGGGGGAGGGTCTCGAGAATTTGTAATCAAGTGCGTCTACCTTATGCGCGGCAAATTAAGGGCCCAAAGAACTCAACAGACGTGGTGCTCAAGAGGCATTAACGGTAAGCAAGATTAATGCAAGGTGTAACACTATCGCGGAACCCCTACGCTTAAGTGGCCTTGCGATGTCAAGGAGGTAACAACCAAAAAGGAGTCCCTAAAAGAGAAACGAGGCAGTAAGAGGGTTTCTAAACCAGCAACTACACGGGAAAGGGGGAGTTGATTACATTAACAACCGTAATAGCCACAAATGTTTAATAGATCATTTCGCTGCCCGAGTGAGCGCAACTTCATTGACGCGACCAAAACTCCGGGCAAACAACTTCGGGACTAGGGTCTGCTACATTCAATGGGAAAAACAGAGAGATTATGTGTAGGGTATGTGGGGCGGGGGCCCGAGACTCTTGCTCACATACTAGGACAATGTGACCTAACCTCATCGCTCACTCAAAAGGAGACACGAAGAGGGGGTGGATATCCTGGAAAGAACAATTAGGAACGTTAAAAAGCCGGAACCCAATCGCCAGAGAAAGTCCTTTCCTCCCGCCGGGGAGTAGGCATTCTCAGAAACCAACCTTGTAACCAAGAAAGAAAATAAGGTAACTATCTGGGGTATAACCTACCGTTTTGAGCAGGAAGCAGGATTGCAGACGCAGAAAGAGACAAGTTTACTTACATCAAGCTGGCAAAGCATCTAATGAGGGAATGGGGAGGCACCGAGTGGGGGTAATCCCAGTGATACTGGGACCAGGGGCAAAAATACCCGGCCGTTACTGCGAGCAGACTGGCAAAGAGGAAGCTGCTTACGCCCCAGAAACAAACATGACCTCTCACTACCAGCCATAAGGTTATCCATTATAATGGTCAACACATTCCTTGGGAAATATAAAACATGCATGACCACCCTCCAAAGAGTAGAAGACGGCATCAGCCGGAAGTAGTCTTTCACGAGACCTAAGTAATGAACAAAGCCAATGACAGGGCTCGGGCTTCACCCGCAACGGCATGGCCGGAAGAATAGTTCCCATTGGAGAACTGAATGAATGACGAGCGCGAATGGATGTACGATGGATCCACACTAAAATGTAGGTGTGGAAGCGACTGCCTTCAACGTGGCTCCCCGCGTTACCTCTTGCAAGCCTTCATCTTGTAAGGTGGAACCGAATCTCGCCTCCCTCTTAACGAGTGCCAAAACTCCGAGGGGTCCTACTCTCAATATGCATTTTGGAGTATATTGAGGGGCTCATCACAAGCCTGTAGTAATCTCGTATCCAAACGCAGACGTTACTTAACCCACAGCTGGTCGGCTGAAAGATACTCGATAGGAGTACGACATTTAAGCTCACTGGAGCATCTGGGTTAAGTTTTACCCTACAGTGGGATATAATCTGGAAGAGACCGCCAGACAGGCATCTGGTTAGTCATCAACTAACCAAATACCACCACAGCTTATTTGTGATGAACCTTACAACATTAACCCGCAGGACAATGGCGAGAGTAGACATGACTGTCTGCAGGTAAAATAACTCCAGTGCTCCGGACTCTCTCTAGTCTCCACCCTACAGGTCGCATTGTGAGCTTGTCGCTTGGGTGTAGGTACAACAAGAGACCTTGAACGGGGGACCCGGGGGCTATTGGTAATCCCGGGTTGAGAGTCATGGAATTTTTTGGTGCCTCCTCGCGGAGCCGGGTCGCCAGGGGGACAACGGTGGGAGCTGGAGTCCCCTGGTTGGTGGCTAAACCCGAGTATTTTCCCCTCTGTGGTTGTTTGGTGGCCCATAGGGTTTTTTTTCTGTCACAGGCGCCGACTTCCTCCTAGCCTTTAAAAGAGGTAGACGTGCAGCTGGAGGTGGGCGAGCGAGCCACTCCAGCAGTTGCTCGAAATCCTGGTCTCTCCTCCCAGGTACTGTCGTCCAGAGGCCACTTATACCACGGTGTGGCAGTTCCCTTTCCTAGGGGAATCCCACGGGTTAGGACTAGCCTGCCCGTGGTTCCTTGAGTGAGTAGGTGGCTCTGGCATCATCCTTCCTTTGGAGCGGGCTTTGGCCTAGGATGGTGCCGCCTGTTGTCGTCGGTTGTCCATTGATCATTGCCTTAATCTGTTCTATTTACATCGACTTCTTTCTTTCTTCTTTCTTCAATCAACAACCAAAATGAATAATAAACCAAGCAGCGCTAAGCCTTGGATCCGGACCGCCGTGGGGCAACTCCAGGGGGAGGTGGGTATGCCCGACCTACCTTCAAACGTCAGGGTGAATGACAGCTCTGCAACGTCTGCTAACTCTTCATTGGTCAACGTTTCTACCTCATCATCTACCGTCACCCATCACTCATCATCCATCCACCAGTCATTCCCAAGGGAGCACATCCACATTTTAGTCCCCTTT
>JAMZAV010005189.1:0-104704 GCA_024449915.1 Sweltsa coloradensis
TCTACTTTGGAATTAACATATGAAAATAGCAACTCGTGCTGATGAATGAAGAACACTACTACTTATAGCTATCTTTGGACCTTAACATGTCGGGTCTTGCGAGACCGGTCTAGGTTACTTGGCCCGGATCTGAAGACAATGCCCCGTGGTATATGACCCCCTAGGCTGCCACCCACTTGGCACCCGAGCTCGGTATAGGGATGTTGTGTTCGAAACATATAGATCAAGGGATTGGTTATCTATCGGGGCCACGGGGGTTGTGTTGCCCCTCTAGTGACGGGGTGGGGGGGTGCTCGGGGCATTGATTCTCGCCCGAGGGGGAGGGGGTCAAAACTGTTGCAACACCACGGGACGTTTTAGCACGGATCTAGTGAGGGTCACAGACAGACAGACAGACAGACAGACAGACAGACAGACAGACAGACAGACAGACAGACAGACAGACAGACAGACAGACAGACAGACAGACAGACAGACAGACAGACAGACAGACAGTACTATTTTTGACACCCCTCTTATACTTAGCGAAATAAATTTATAATAACGTTTTGTTGAATTATTAAGTGCTCTTTTGTTCTAAAAGTATAGATTAAATTATAGTTTATCGGTTGAAATGACGACTTTGAAACTTCTCCGCCGGACAAAACGAAAAATGAAGGTTGGATAAATCTCTCGTGTTCCGAAACCCTAACAAATATTCGCTGAATAACCAGATCAGATGACAAAGTTACCGACCGCTTCCCCGCGCTTTTCATTGAAATTTATCGCAGTCGAAGCGGGGAAATTATTCAAAGAAAATGGTCGGTTCTTTCCAAGTGAAAAGTCTTGTCGGGAAATCCCTTATAATCCTGTCAAATAAGAATTTTAGGAGGAAATAATTGCGATGTCGCTGAATTTTTGCAGAGACCTTCCTTATATAATACTTATCAACAAACTAAAACTCCCCTACAATCGGACTTGAGCTTCGGCCGCCATATTGGAAAATGGCGGCCAAAAAGTGTTTGTTAATGAATATCTCCAAATCGGTGGAGATAGACAAAATAATGCTATCGCAAAAATATTTCCCAGTTAATTCCCTACAAAAAAGGTGTCTTCTATAGTTTTGGTAAGGGCAAAGGTTACGTCACAAAATCGTGGTTTATACGTTGCTTATTGGAGTACCAGCTAATTTCCTAATTTTCACGCCCAGCATCAAACAATGCCCGGTAAATCCGTGAAAAATCGAATTAAATACAAAAAAAAACTTTTGTACGGGGTTCATGAAAGCTTCCATTAGTATTTTAAAAAATCAGGTCTGCGAAATCGGATTTTGCATTTACCCGGAATTTAGGTTTTTCCATTGTTGGCATTTCCTCAAAAATGACATAATTTACTGTCCATTATTAAACACCAAATAGCATCGGAGAAAAAATTCTTTCTACGCACATTAAAGTGACTTAAATAACGATGAGAAAACAACCAAAGTTGAAATCCAATATGGCTGCTAATTCCTAATATCCACAACATTAAAGTGAATGACGTAACAAAACGAGTGTAAATACAGCACGAAAACAGTATTGATATTGTGAATATTAGAAATTAGCAGCCATATTGGATTTAAACTTTGGTTGTTTTCTCATCGTTATTTAAGTCACTTCAATCTGCGTAGAAAGAATTCTTCCTCCGATGCTATTTAGTGCTTAATAATGGACAGTCAATTATGGCATTTTTGAGGAAATGCCAACAATGGAAAAACCTAAATTCCGGGTAAATGCAAAATCCGATTTCGCAGACCTGATTTTTTTAAATACTAATGGAAGCTTTCATGAAAACCGTACAAAAGTTCTTTTGTATTTAAATCGATTTCTCACGGATTAACTGGGCATTGTTTGATGCTGGGCGTGAAAATTAGGAAATTAGCTGGTACTTTAATAAGCAACGTATAAACCACGATTTTGTGACGTAACCTTTGCCCCTACCAAAACTATAGAAAACACCTTTTTTGTAGGGAATTAAATGGGAAATATTTTTGCCATTACATTATTTTGTCTATCTCTAACCAATTTGGAGATATTCGATAACAAACACTTTTTGGCCGCCATTTTCCAATATGGCGGCCGAAGCTCAAGTCCGATTGTAGGGGAGTTTTAGTTTGTTGATAAGTATTATATAAGAAAGGTCTCTGCAAAAATTCAGCGACATCGCAATTATTTCCTCCAAACGTCAATATAAGATCTTATTTGACAGGATTATTATTCTATATTGTACGGGTGATATATCTAGGTTGGGTGGGTGTTTTATTTTCGGAATTGAGAAGCGGATCTTAAAGGGGTATTTAATAAACTAAAAAAATATATTTATTTCAGGAAAACTAGTAATGAATTTAGCAGTTAACAAGAAAATTATTGGAGCCACCATGACATCCAAAAATATTGTCAAACAACATTTTTCTAGCTAGGTCCTATCGGCTAAAATCTCCTATAAAAATAACACGGGGACGACCTTTATGCCCCGTGACCTTGGGGGATTTTGATCCAAAAAAATATTGGCCATTATTGACGTACTCTACAGCCTTTTCTGTAAATTCTCTATATTTTGTTTTGTAATTTGGGCAAGTATTTTGGTCAAAATATGCTGATTACCAAGGAGGGGAGTGATTTTGGAATGCATATTTTTGGTGTTTGAGGGTATATTTGGGCACAGTTTCAAGATAGGATGTAAAAAATAAACATTTTCGATTGGTACTATGCTGGTATCCATGTGGACCAAAAAAGAAACATGTTAAAGCCGATTTTAAAAATTTCCTTAAACACAAATTTTGGCGCGGTCGTCTAAGCCCCTGTCTCCTAAGCCCCTGTACCTTTTTTTGGCTTCTAAGCCCCTGAGACCGACGGTTGTGCTACATGTTTTTGTTTGGTCCCACACGTTGCAAAGCAGTCTGTACATTGCATTGAGGTAACCTAACCGAACCTTACCTCACTTAACTTTATTTTCTTAAATTTACCCTGTTATCACCAGTTTCTATTTAAATAGGAACGGGTGCACGTTTTGTCCTTTTTTAGGCTTTCGCACGAAGTTTTTGTTCGGTCTCACACGTTGCAAAGCGGTCTTGACTTTGCAATAAGGTAACCTTACAACCTAACCTAACCAAAACCTAACCTTACCTAACCTAACTTAACTTTATTTTCTTAAATTTACCCCGTTATCACCAGTTTCCATTTAAATAAAAACGGGTGCACGTTTTGTCCTTTTTTAGGCTTTCGCACAATGTTTTTGTTCGGTCTCACACGTTGCAAAGCGGTCTGGACTTTGCAATAAGGTACTTTAACCTAACCTAACCTAACCTAACCAAATTTTCTTAAATTTACCCTGTGTTCACAAGTTTCCATAAAAAAAAACGGGTGCACGTTTTGTCCTTTTTAACGCTTTTTACGCTGTAAAAAATATTTTTGCAACAAACGACGAATGCACGTGATATTAAATTAGATAGTTTTATAATATTTATCTTCCGTTCCTGTGGGTATACCTTCTCAGTTTTATTTAAAAATAATTCGATAATAATAACAATTAAAAATTCGTTATCATTTCTTATCTATAATGGCTCAAATAAATAAATAAATAATTAAATAAATTGTATTTAGAGTCTACCTACTCAGTTATATAACTGATTTTCAGTGGGGGACAGTAAATCAAAGCGACTAAGCCCAAACGACGCAATCGACGTGGGAACGAACAATGTTATCGTGCGGGCTTTAGGATACAGGGGCCAAGAAGACTTTTAGTCTTTTAAAGCCCGAACCGGTTTGTCTTCTTAGCCCCGCTTCACAACGTGTAGCACAACCGTCGGTCACAGGGGCTTAGAAGCCAAAAAAGATGCAGGGGCTTAGGAGACAGGGGCTTAGAAGCCGACACCCAAATTTTCGCAAATTCCTGGATAAAAAAATTGAAAAATTCGTCTTAATTTTAAACTGTTATTTAAGTGTTGTATTGTGCAAAAGATAATGTAAAAAAAAAAAAAATTGTTTTCGTTTTCGCCCCTTTAACTATCTTTACCCCATCTGGACCCGGGGTAGAATCGGGCCCAGAGCATGGCTATGCTTATCATAGAAGTTGAGAAAGGAGATAAAGTCTATCTCGCAAAAATCAGCTAGGATGTAGGATAGTACTCCCTGATACTAAAGGCGAGCTCCGGCAGTCGTCGTCGAGGACAAATCATCCATATCCCCTTGAAGACCTTCCCGACAATGAAGACCGCGACGTGAGCAACCCCTATCCAAGCCCTAGTCGTGGCTGGTTCTGACCTGCATGGGCCGCTCCTTCCCGTAACCCCTGGACTAAGAGTGGTGCATTCCTGACGCTTGACGCGCCCTTAATCCATATAAACCAAACCAACAAAATACGCATTAGCACACAAGGAACGCAACTGTTGTGTCCCCTCTCATTTTGGTTTCTAAAAGAGAGTAAGTGGTTCAAAACTTCTCAGAGTAAGATGAAGCGCATTCTTGTCTGGAATGCAGACTCGCTAGAATATAACATTACGATCACAAACTTGTCGACAAAAGCGCGAATCTAAAATGTTGGCTATTCCCGAATCTAATCGAGTTAATGATGGTTGGTGTGGGCGCCGCTAGAGACCGCCGCGCGCGCTCTGCGTCATAATGTGGAGATGAGAACCATTCTTAGCGGGGAAGATGAGAAATGTAGTCAGGGGTTATGAGACACGAGGTTTTAGCAAAGTTATGTTCGTTCGGCTAATTTGCAAAGAGTTGTTCGTAATTTTGCACAAATGTCAAGGAAGTAGAACACTGTAGGGCTCCACAGTTGAGATTTTTCAAAACTGGTTAAAATGAACGCTACAAAAAATATTGATTTTTTTTTTAAATTTTTTTTTTTAAACATTCCGAAATTGACCATTTTTGTGAAATGATTCTGGCTGACAAACAAACATTATTGATAATTAGACAATTAAACGCAGCGAAACGAAGTCTATAACGCTACTTGATCGGATTTCGTTGTGACTGTGTCCAATGTATGTTAAATGTCTGTCTGTCTGTCTGTCTGTCTGTCTGTCTGTCTGTCTGTCTGTCTGTCTGTCTGTCTGTCTGTCTGTCTGTCTGTCTGTCTGTCTGTCTGTCTGTCTGTCTGTCTGTCTGTCTGTCTGTCTGTCTGTCTGTCCGGGCTCATCGGCCGAACGGCCAAATAGATTGAGCTAATATTTTAAACAGACATCCGTGACCAGGTAACTGAGAACTGCTAACACAATGAGCTCAATCCGTTGCGATTTAAGCCTGCAAGAAATAATAAATAGAAAAATTGTCTTGAAATTTATAGATATCATTTTATCAACAACACTTTTGGTCTTGAAGAAGTCATTTTTTTCGAATAATTTTTAACAGGCTGTGATTACAAGCATGACAGTGACCAAGGTTCCCCTAATTTCCGGTGGGACATTGATTAAACCTTGCAATCTTTACTCGTATTTCGTACTGGCTATGTTTTCCATAGTGTTGTCACAGTTGATGTAGACTAAACTGCGTTATGCATTTCAAAACATGTTTAATAATTTTTTAAATACAATCCATAAACTACAAAATCTTTTCTGGCCAGGGGATTGAACCCAGGTCTCCCACATTCCGGGTATAAGGGCACCTTAGCCAACTAGACTATGAAAACGCCAAAGTCGTTGATAGACGAGTGAGTGAGCCATTTGTTGAGTACCCGGGAACATCCCCTTTACAAAGCACTGTGAACTGTGTGGCATACATATTATGTAGGGTCTACTTGGGAAAGATTTTGCAAACTGACAATACTTGGATCTTCACAATTTTATTTAAAAACTAGGGAAACGCCAAAGTCGTTGTTAGACGAGTGAGTGAGCCATGTGTTGAGTACCCGGTAACATTACTTTTTTTCCCCTACCTTAGGCCTCCTAAGCCTATCATAGGCTAGAGTGGCGCATTATGGCCTTAAAGTTGACGCGCCCTTATACCAAATAAACTTAAAACCCCTATTATTAGTGAGCCATGTGTAATGCTTGTGTATGCTTGTTATCATAGCCTGTTAAAAATTAATTCGAAAAAATGACTTCTTCAAGACTAAAAGTATTGTTGATAATATGATATCTATAAATTTCAAGCCAATTTTTCAATTTATTATTTCTTGTAGGCTTTAATCGCAACAGATTGAGCTCATTTTGTTAGCAGTTTTCAGTTACCTGGTCACGGATGTCTGTTTAATATATCAGCTCAATCTATTTGGCCGTTCGGCCGTATGAGTCCGGACAGTCAGACAGACAGACATTTAACATACATACATTGGACACAGTCACAACGAAACCCGATCAAGTAGCGTTATAGACTTCGTTTGGCTGCGCTCACTCGTCTTACTAGTAAAATGTCATTTGCAATGTATGTAATCAAAGAATTCCTGGGGCTATGCGCCCCAGATCCCCATTGTACCAACATGCGTACTTTTCCAGAAATAATGGTTTTGTTGATAGTTGAACATATTTCTGTACACCCCCGAATTCATCTCTCTCCCCCCCCCCCATTCGAAATTCTGGCTAGGGCCCCTGACACTGCCTACGACGAAAATCGAACTGAGGACCTTCTCTTCTCTATTGGAAACAGACTCGTACTACAGGACCAGCTTGTAACCACCTTAAATAACAGCAAAATTAATTATTTCTATTTTTTATGGTAAATAAAAAGTGAATCTCAATGTTGTTACTTTAAACCGGTCTAATCTTGGTTGGCAACAACACCGCCTGGCTTTAAACAACACGCGGTGACCTCACAGTGTTATCACTCTCGTGTCAGAGTTCACGGGCGACACTGATAACAGGCCTAGAAACAGGGCAATAACATTGAAATAGAGTTTTAAATGAAATTTGTATTAATTATTATCAAATCAGTTTCTTTGTTTTCATACAAATTTGTTATGTATGTTAATGCCCTAAGCTGCCTATAACTGTTGCAAATTTAGATGTTATTGGGACCAGAAAATGCACGAATATGGCTGTAGAGTAATATGCAAATACAGTTCTGAATTAATTTCAGAACATGTCGAATGAAGTAAGAATTTATAAACTAATCATTTTAATTATGGTTATGTATAAATAGATGCTAGTGTGGGAATAGTTTTTACAAATAAACGACCAGATATTGAAATACATTTTTTTTATTCAGAATGTGCAGTGAAGAATACACATGTAAACAGTTAAAATCACGAGACTATTGGTCGTTGCCTTAGCCTTGTTGAGATTGAGGGCTCTGCGAGTGTTGGAGACTCTTAGTGCGTCGCTCCCTCTCAAACTGGAGCTCTTCCCCGGCGTTCTGAGCCCAGGAATCCTCAGCCCTGGCATGGGACCGGGCAGCGTCCACGTCTAGCTTAGCAGCCTCTAGCTTCGTCTTTGCCGTCTCTTCCTCTATCTTCGCTGTTCTGGCCGCAGCCTCGGCCTCTCTGATACGATACTCGTGCACCTCGTCCTTGGGACAAGACGTGTTACCATGTTGTGAAGGTCGCACCCTGTACTCCCGGCAGAGAAGGTCCAGGTAGTTTGTAGCGAGACAGTTCGGGCCTGGGACGGTGCTGGCAGTGGTACTGGCAGTGGTACTGGCGGTTGGCACTAAAACAGTTTAAGTTAGTTTAGTTTTAAAAGGTTTAACATTATTCTTTGTATTGTATGGATGATTTCCTTGTTCTTTGAAAGTTAATATTGATTTTTTCGAACTATTTTGACTGTAGGAAAATATTTATTTAAAATAAACCTTAATTTCCTCCGACGTAATTCATACTTTCTCATGTATATTAATTGATTAATAATGTATCAAAGTATATTCCTACGTATGTGTTTCAGTATGTGATCTGATTAGCATCACGACATAAACCCCACAAGTGCAAAACACCAGGTGACGTTTACAGTTTTCAATAGATGAATGTAAGATGAAAGGAAAAATTAATAGCACGCATTAAACCAGATATTTGAACGAACAACCATTAACGAATGAACCAAATATCCTTTCAAAGTAACATGTTGGAATTACTCACCAGTAAATGCGATCAAACTCTGTTCCTCCAGTGGCTGGGCCAAAGTGACGTGGGAGACCACGCACTTTAAGACCTGGCCGTTGTGTTGGGGCTGCAGCTGCAGTGTGAGGGTCTGCTTGATAGACCCCGTCATCCAGGGCCACCTCCACTCGTCCTGAGCTGTGGCGTGAGTGATAACGTCCTTGAGGATGACAGCGTCGCCCAGGACCCAGGACATGTTGGCGACAGGGCGACTCTCCTGCACCTCACAGGTGGCCGTGACGTTGTCTTCCGTGTAGACCAGGCGTAGAGTTGGTGCAGTGGGGCGACCTGAAGCAACACATGGCATGACTGAGAGAGAACACTGAGGAACTTATTTCTAAATCGTATAGAGAAAACAAACAGAACATGAGCAACGTTGGTTCCTCCGGGATATTATATTACCCTAGTGAAATTTAACATTTGTGCCGGTAATAAGTTCTCATGCAATAAAATGGTGTAAGATGTGTCTGGATACTCAATGATATTATCGTTACACGCGTCCATGTCGCTGTGTTGCCTAGTTTCTCGTCTCGCTCGCACGATGAAAGGCTGTGCGACAGTCTACAGCGCAGTGAGGGGCAGCATAGCAAAGTAGCAACTTCATCGTATGTTTCAAGGTACAATGTCGCGATCTGCAGAGGATGCAACGGGTGCCAACAGATTTGAAGCCCGTCTTAAACATATTTTATAAGGTATGATTTCTTTAAAAGAAAGGCTGATCGTGATTAATGATTTCTGAACTATTAGAATTGAATTATTATATTAATTTGTCCTTCATCTTACAATTGACAGATTAAGGCCTAAATTAGAAAACACATTTGAACTTTTATAAGGTCCGAAGCAACCATAAAAAAAGCTTTCTCATCTTTCATAATTTAGAGTTTTTGTCGTAGCGCAAATCAATTGACACCACCGTGTTTGGACGAACGAATTCGTCCTAGTAGAATCATAGCTGGCAGAAAATGACGTCTCCTACACAAACCATTACGGAAAAAAATGCGTTTTTGTACCTAAAAGATTGCCAACACGATTTTTTGTTCACATTTATTTACAAGCCCATCTACACTCATTGCGAATGATGTCAATAAAAAAATATTTTTAATTGTACTGTTTTTGGAAAAACCGTCAAAAATCGCATTTAATCATGCTAATTGTGGAGTTTATGTCATATCGCGAATCAGTTGTCACTAGCGTGTTTAAGCCGTAAATTCCATATTCAAAAACACCTCGGCGGGTTATGTGTCACGAACGGTTAAAAATAAGCTAAAACTGGTGTCAGTATTAAACACTTTTTACCATTTTCGACTATATAACTTTCCAATATCAAACTTTTCAGTTCGAGACTCTGTCGGTGCAATTGCCGTTTGTCATGTATCGCTTCACCTGCACTATCTTGGCTCGGCCTGATCAGTTTGCAATACCTGTTAAATTGAATCTAATGTGTGTTTTTGTAACCAGAAAATAAAAAATTACGTTTCGATAATAATAAACATTTTAATATGTTTTTGCTCCCGGTAATGTTGCCTCAAGACACGGAATTCCGTTTAAATTTTACAATAAATTCACTTTAAACAATAACATTAAAATAAAAACAATGCTGATCTTCATCCAAATATATATATATTGTTGACCCTAATAAGTAATACACCTTGACTCACGTGCCACGACGAGCGCAGTGTATCTGTAGTCAGCCTTGCCTGTAGACCAGATATAACCGCTGACCGGTCCGTTGTCCGCCTCGCTGATGTTGGTGAGCGTGAGGCCACACTCTCCGCTCTCTGGTCCGGCCCCGAGGTAGAGATGCCGGCCGGTGCTGTTGGCAGACCCGGCTCCCTCGTCGAACTTGAGCCAAGGCTCGCTAGGCCGGTAGAAGTAGCAGACACTCAGTGGCTTCCACGCCTTCAGCATGAACCTCGCCTCCCCGCCCGGGAGGACGACCAGCTCACTCGGTGTTGTCCGTGTGTGAGGGAGGGGGGACCAGCCTGTAACGAGGGAGAAACACATTCCGTGTTGTTGTCACTCAGACTAGACCGGGTCAAGACTGTCTAGTGTTCAACTCCAGCCAACCATGTCGGACCAGGAAACCTCCTCCTTGATATCAAAGTGAGAGTTTCAACACTTGTTGCTAGGCTCACTTTCTGGCTCAACAACAACAACAACAAGTGGAGGGGGGGGGGCACCTGCAACATGTTGTGAGAAGGGAATTTTGGCAAGCACAGAGTGAGTGGGGGCGAGGCGATACAAGAAAAACATCTGCTACACCGAGAGACTACAGGAAATTGTACTTGAACCGTAATAAAATCTTACTCAAAAACTGGTTCAAACTAGTACCATTTTTAATAATATCTAAGCCGTTCGTGTGACATACCCAGTCCGCGGTTTTTTTAGATACGGAATCGACCGTCTGAACACGATGATGTCAACTGTTTTTGTACTTGGACAAAAACTCTAGATTTGACATGTTCATAACCAGTTTATAGCCTATATTCAGCCTGGAAGAGAGCCAAAGTGATTTTTCCTTTTTTTCCAAAAAATCATCTTCTCTCATTTCGACTGATTTTGCAGGGAAAACTTTTTTTGACCATTATTGGTGTAGCTGTAAAAAAAACAGTATAAACCATTTCAAATCTAGGTTACTTGTTCTAGAGCTAAATGGTTTACACGAACGTGCTGGAACAATCGATACTGTACCTAAAAACATCTCAGACAGTGTGTGGTACTGGTACACGAACGGTTGTAAATAAGGTAACACGAGTGCTGGTTTTACCAGTTCTTTCCAGTTTCGAAAAAAATACTTTTATCGTTTCGACTTGTCAGTTTGTGACCCTGTCTGTGCAATATATGTTTTCCGAATATTATATCAACTCCCGCACTAACTCTGTACTTGGGAGATGCTGCACACGGTGCCCTGACTCTGCCACACAAGACCCTCGACCCACAACATAAATTAAACCCGTATGAGAAACCTCGTTACCACGTGTTCCACTTGACTGCCCGATACTCTGTCTCTACTGTGACGTGGTCGAGGTTTCTTGTATTATTTCGTCCTAGGATGTGAGGGTGGGTGGACGTGTCTCACATCCCGTGTTGTTACAGATACTATATTGTGTAAAGACTATGTTCAACTCACTTTCAGCAAACAAGTCGGCCCAGGCGTACTGCCAGCCTCCGCTCTCGGTTCGGACGCGACAGGCGACCATCCATAGCCTGTCGCCCGCCACCTGCAGAGAGACCCCGCAGTCCCCGGCCCCCAGACCGCGGCCGCTGTAGCTGTAGCCGGTTAGCTTGCTGCCCCAGAATTTTTGATCGGTATTTAACAGGTGGGCAGGGTCGGCCTGGGACTGAGGCCCCCGGCTCAGCTCCAGCAGTGGACCTGCCTTGGTATCCCAGTCCCACCACCTGACCTGACACCCGGCGAGGGCCACGTCAGCTGAGCAGGTGAATGAGACATTCTGGGCGTCAAAGTTCACACGCACATGGTCTGGGCTGATGGTGAGGTTGAAGGACGCGACACCTGGAGACAAAACATCAGAGGTTGTGAGACAGATGTTTGTACACACTAACTTCACTTGATTGAACCAGGGTACCCCACTGGCCGGTCGAACATATAAGCACTGCCCAACTAATCTTGCGTCTAACTATCTTGTAATATGTTGCATTTATTTTGAGTTCTAAATACAAGATACGGCACTGCAAGTAATCTGATGCTCTTTCACAGACCACTAATACATTGATTATGTGATAATATTACTTATGCAGATACAGCAAGGTCTTATTTCTGGACACACAATTTAAAGGAATTCTAGAGCTACAATAAATATACAACTCAAGCGGGGTTTCCCAAATCTGACGTCTAAACATAAGACAGCTTTGTGCAACAACACTACTGGACGACAATATGTTCTTGCAGTGGACCTGTGATGATAAACCTGTCATTCTGAAACATTTTGTATCTTCTTCTGTATAATATGATTTTAAAAATAACACGTTAATATTATATTGACATAGCATAGGTGAGTTCCTTTAAACTAGGAAAACGCTAAAGTCCCGCCGCGTTGATGGATGAGCTTTTTAAAATTTTTAGTTTAGCGAGGGATATCTTTACTTTTGCAAGTGCTTTGTTTTTCTGCCTACGCATTGTAGGTGATTGTTGTCAAGTTTCTTTTGTTACCTGCCAATTGGTATTATTTACCGTACAAAACTTATATTAAAAGCTTTATTTCTATGGATTCTGGCTAACTTTTTCAACTTTTTCTTTAAAAAGGTACTACATCATCATAACCTTAATGTCCATGTGTAATATGAACGTTGTAGCCCCACCCGTTTGGCCAGAATTGGCCCAAATGGCACGAAAATATCGCACTAAAAATCGAAAAAAAATCGTAAAAGTACGATATTCATGAGAAATATTTCTTCGATTGTACCCAAAAACAATACACCTCTAAGTTCAGAGATTTCGAAGGTCCTGTCAATTTTTCATCAAGATCGGATATGCCGTTTGCCTGGTAGAGAGTTAACAAACAGACAGAAAAACAAACAAAAAAAACAAACAAAAAAAAAACACCCGAGCTAAATTATTTGGGGGTCAGTGAAATTGAAGTCTTCGCTTCGCTCATCCAATAATAAAATTTAAACATATGTATTGATGACATGATAGAAAACATAACAAGGTTTCACTTGAAAATGAGTAAATGTAGCAAATTTGGAGCAATGTAAAATTGAGAAAGATTATTTGTATTTCTCGATTTGTTTTTTCGGGAATCACTCCCCAAGCTAGAATTATAAACATTTTATACAATTCGGATTTTTTAATTCTAAAACAGTCAGAGTTACTTACGGACGAAATGCAGTCCTGCCATTATAACGATGGCGACCACTAACTTGTACATGTTGATAGAGAGATAATATAATATGAGACGACGAAGCTCTGGGCTGAGAATGATGGGTTAGATATAAGTCGTCGCTTTATACAACCAGCCGTGAGCAACACCACGTCAGGGACTTGGATGCAAGAGACAAACAAGATGTCCGTCGTCCAAAAGCAAACACCCAACACACGGACCAGCTATGGCGTGTTTTATTTAGGCCAATCCACACTCGCCGTGTCGACTCGGATGCAAAGTTCGTCTCAAGATGAAAGTCCCTGGATGAGGTGAAGAGATCGGCACAGAGGTCAAAGTGTCAGTGATAAGACTGATTGGGAGCCACGAGTGTTGTTAGAACCTCGAATATGAACTGTTTCAGAGGTCACAACAACAATAAGAAATGTTTTATATTGAATTTGAATTGAATTAAGTATTTATTGCCAAGGGACTCAAGTCCCACAAGTGCAATATAATAAACATATAGTAATACAGTTACTAAAATTAAGCTGAAACTTGACTAAAACTAGACTTGTACCAGGTCTCGCGTATCTTATGTGAGTGTGTTTGTGTGTCTGTGAATGTTTGTGTGTGTGAATGTGTATGTGTGAGTTGATGTATCTGTGTTAACTTAGGTGATTACTTAGGTGTTTTGGAGAGTGCAAGGTTTATCATTGTTTTGTAGTTGTGGATGGGGGTGTTGTGAATGTCTATATGTGTATCATTACTGATTGTGTTGAACAGGTTTTGAATGTGGTTTATACATGAATGTTTATACATGTCTATGCGACTTCTGGATGCGTAAAAAGTAAGTTTGTTTCTAGTGCATTTAGTAGGGACATGGTAATTATTAAGTTCTAGGAGGTTGGTATCTGTTAAGTTATTTACAATTTTGTACAGAAATACTAGGTCAGTAAACTTGCGCCTTTCACCTAGAGTCACTAGATTGTTTTCTGTGCACAACGATACGTAGTTACATCTGTGATAAGCGACACCCTGTTAAAAACAAATAAATTTAATGAAGCGCTGCTGCACACGCTCAAGGTTAGCAATGTGTGTTACGTGGTGCGGGTTGTAAATAACACTTGCGTAATCTACCTGGGGTCGTATTAGCGAGATATACAGTCGTCTTATTGTTGGGATAGAGAAATCCTTACCGCGGTTACGCTTCACAAACCCAACAAGTTTAAAAGCCTTAGAGCTGATGTGCGATAGGTGTTGGTTGTAGGTGAGGTCACTTTTAATAAACACACCTAGATCTTTCACTGAATTAAGATAAGTAAGAACTCTATCGTTAATTTTGTACTCACACGCTGTAAGATGCTTCTTCTTATTAGTGAAAGTTATTGAGTTGCACTTCCCTACGTTCAGGTCTAGCTTCCATAACGCGCACCAGTTAGCGAGGGCGTTGAGATCGGCTTGCAGCAGCGCCGAATCACTCTTGTCGCGGATGGGACGAAATATTTTGACGTCGTCTGCATACATAAGACACGAACTTGACTTCAGACACTTGGAGATATCATAAACATATAGTGTAAACAACAAGGGTCCCAGGATCGAGCCCTGGGGCACACCGGAAGTGACGCATACAGGAGATGACACGCCCTCGTTGATGGTGACAGACTGCGTCCGGCCGCTCAGGTAGCTCACTAGTAGCTCGTGGAGTTTCCCGCAGATACCGAAACCCTTGAGTTTTGATAGGAGTAGCTCGTGATTGACGCTATCGAAGGCTTTGCTGAAGTCTGTGTAGATAGCGTCGACTTGGTCCCCATTGTTGATGTGTTTCGAGATAAAAATTGGTGAAGACAGCTAGGTTTGTGACTGTTGACCTCTTCTTCACGAAACCATGTTGTTCTTCGGCGACGTACTTGCAGACGAAGTTTGAAATTCTTTTATGGATGAGATTTTCGAATACTTTTGAGCATATGGAGAATAAAGAAATCGGCCTGCAATTTGCGACGTTGCGTTTACTTCCTTTCTTTAGGACAGGTGTGATGTTTGCGTGCTTCCACCGTGTGGGAAAAGATCCAGTAGATAATGATAGATTAAATATAATATAGTTTTTTTTCTTCTATTCTACCTACAGGAGTGTTTTCCGACTATCCAAATCGAGAAATGATATCACGTATTTTATAAGCACAGTTTTAAAAATCATGCATGTCAGTACTTTATAGACCAGGCCCTATATCTAGATCACAATGTACAAGTGAGATCTGTTAGCGAACCAGAATGAGAAAAAAGTGCTTAAGGTTTTCTATTTTTTCTTTTGCACACGTACTCAAAAAAATATAATCTTTCACGTTGGCAATGTATCTTTTTCGGATTCCTTTAAAGGTGACCAAAGTTTTTTCGGAAATATTTTTGTGGCGCTGTTTGAAATAAGATATATTTTTGTTTCCGGTTAAATATAAAGATACTAATTTAATCTATACGATAGCGGCGAAAACTTTCTAAACCTCTAATTCAAAGTAATTTAATTAAAAAAATTTAATTCACATCAAACCAATTACATTTATTAACACACCATAAACTCATTGCATTAACTTACAATATTACAGGCGGCTCAATATGACCAAACCGCTTGAACTGCCCTTATTTCTCACGTCGCCGTCTGAAGAACAAGAGCAGAGATAATAGAGTACACTACCTGTGACAAGAGTACTCAGAAGAGAGGACACCTTCGTTGGCAAGGACGTTAGTTTCTTTTTGATCCCACATGGTGCTGACATGAAGGCACATTCCTAACCTCATAGATATCTTAACACCTATAGTAGGCTAGATTAGCACTCTCCAATATCTCCGCACAGGCGCGAGTGTACCAAATTGAAGCGTCAATCCCACCCATTCAAAATGGCGGTTTGGCGTTTTAATTTATGCTTTTTTTAATGCAATTAGTATTTTACTGGATTGTTTAATATAGTTTTAGCTTGTGCAGCATGGTATTGAACAAACAGAAACAATGCAAAGTTATTGCATAAGGGAATTAAGTAATCATTTGGTGTCAAAGTTTAATATGCTCACCCACGGACCGTGTGCTCACCTGTCAAACTGGCGGCCATCTTTAAAAATATTTTTTCGATTAATCGCTCCCATCTAATTAACATGCAAACTCGCCCATTCAAGATGGCTTCCAATTGTCCCGGAAGTGGACCGCGGACTGCTAATCTAGCCTGCTATATGGGATATCTATGCCTAATCTATAAGCACCAGTCCTACCACTTCTTGGCAACAAAACCAGCTAAAAATACCTCGTGGTTCAACGTCACACGTTTAATATGGCACCTCGTAAAATATAAACATGATACATTTTCTACATCTTTGACCAGTCTTCAATATTAAATGTTTTATTAATGTATATCAATTCAAATATACTAAATTTCAAGAGTTTCTAGCCTCTCACATCTTGTTATACGCCCAACTAATATCAAAGCAGAAGGGAAGTATCTAGATGTAATATTTTGCCAAGAATGTTGACAACAAAAACAGGAAGCCATTATTAATAACTTTGCAGGAAACACGTCCAACGGAAATAATTCTAAATAATATACAGTATCAAGAATAACTTTGTTTTTTCCATGGCAAAATTGTAAATTTATTTTTTATAATTTCGTAGATATCGTAAAGTGCCCTTAATTGCGCACCCAGGTGTTGATGATTTCTGCTGAACGGTTGGTAATATCATTACCAAATGTTGCAAGGATGTTAATAAAGTTCTTTTGTGTTGATAGCCACACTTGGTTGCAAAAAATAAGACTTTAAAGATCCATTGCGAGACATAAGTCCAAAAAGTGAAAAAGTGGGTAATCCAAAACATAGACTTTAATTTAAGAATTTTCCATCAAACCCTTTATCTCACGATTTACCAAACTAAACTATGCGTCCACATTAAATTAAACGTTGATATCTATTATGTAGTCTATATTTTCGTTAAAAAATCTATTCTCTTGGAATAAATTCTCGAATTTCACCAAAATTGAGTTAATTACGGAGATTTCAAGATTTTTTCATTCCAAATTAATAAACTTAATTTAGAAATAAGCGTATTGGATATCATAGATTGATTCGTTATTGACGTTTGTGTGAAATATTATACCGATGTTATTATCAGTTGACCCGTTAAAAACCTAGGGGGAGGTTGGGCCCGCCGTATAATCTTGGCCACGTCCTGGCGTATCTCTTTTGCCTGGCGGTGAGGTAGACCGACTAACGCTGCTTCAACCCCGCATATTATCTCTTCTGTAGGAATCTTTTTCGGGCTGATAGCAAAATTTAAACCTTTGGATAGAATATTAATAGTGGCTTCATCTAGTTGTTGATTTGACATGTTATGTACGATTTTACGTGTGTGTGTGGGCGGGACTATATGAGGATTCTTCTGTAGAGAATCTTATTTCTTACTGTGTTTTTCACACCTTTTTAATATATTCGGGCCGCGATAGTCTTTAAATGTTTCATAATTATAGTTTGATAATAATATGGATATTGATATATTATTAGGAAAACGCTAAAGTCCCGCCGCGTTGATGGATGAGCTTTTAAAGGTTTTAGTTTGCGTGGGATATCTTTACTTTTGCAAGTGCTTTGTTTTGCTGCCTACGCATCGAAGGTGAATGTTGTCAAGTTTCTTTTGTTTCTTGTCAATTGGTATTATTTACCGTAAAAAACTTGTATTAAAAGCTTTATTTCTATGGGTTCTGGCTAAATTTTTCCACTTTTTCTTTCAAAAGGTACTACATAACCATAACCTTAATGTCCATGTATAATATGAACGTTGTAGCCCCACTAGTTTGGTCAGAATTGGCCCAAATGGCACGAAAATATCGCACAAAAAGTCAAAAAACGTATATTAAAAGCTTTATTTCACTCGATTCTGGCTAACTTTTTCAACTTTTTCTTTCAGAAAGCAATACATCACCATAACCTTAATGTCCATGTGAAATATGAACGTTGTAGCCCCACCCATTTGGTCAGAATTGGCCGAAATGGCACGAAAATATCGCACTAAAAATCGAAAAAAATCGTAAAAGTACGATATTCATGAGAAATATTTCTTCGATTGAACCCAAAAATGTAGCAAGTCTAAGTTCAGAGAAAACGAAGGTCGTGTCAAATTTTCATCAAGATCGCATATGCCGTTTGCCCGGTAGAGAGCGAACAAACAGACGGAAAAACAAACAAAAAAAAAAAAAAAAAAAAAAAAAAAAAAACACCCGAGCTAAATTTTTTGGGGGGCGGGTGAAATTGAAGTCTTCGCTTCGCTCATCCAATTAATTATTTATATAACTAATAAATATAATTATTATTTTAAACAAAATAATGGGCTTGGCCACACTTCTATATCTCACCGCTTTATGCAGTTGAGCCACTTGTATCTTCCTCGTTTTCGGCTTGGCCTCTTTTTTTGCAAGTATTTGCATTTTTGTATGGTATAAACCCTTCCTCCCCTTACCCGTGGCTGGTTCTGACCAGCATGGGCCTCCCCCCCCCCCCCCCCCCCTAGGCTAGAGTGGTGCATTATGACCTAACGGTTGACGCGTCCTTAATACAAATAAACAAAAAAAAACATAAATATTTTATTTGCAATCAAATAATGATCTCATTTGTACCTTTATCATATTGTTATTTTGTTTTTTAATGTTTATAACAACAAAATACTCGTAACCACTAAATTAAATTAAAATATAAATTAAAATTAAATTAAAATTAAAATATATCAGGTGGAGTAATATGACCATCCCGGTTAAAGCGCCCTAGATTCTCAAGTCGTCTCACAATCTCACCACATAGCGAACATCAGCTAGTAATAGGGGAGTATATTACTCCCCGATATTAGAGGCGTGCTCTGGAAATCGTCGTCGGGGACACCTCCCCTTCCCTTGAAGACCTCCCCGACGACGATGACAATGAAACAACTAACGATGACAAAGACGATCGCGACTGCGATGTGAGAAACTCCCTTTTTTCCCCTTACCCGTGGCTGGTTCTGACCAGCATGGGCCCCTCCTCCCTATATTACCTTGGATAGAGTGGCGCATTTTGACCTAACCGTTGACGAGCTCTTAATCCAAATAAACGGGGAAAAAAGAATATATACTTAGAAAATAATTAAAAAATTAAACACTTCAAACTAATTGATCTACTTTCAATTTCACTTGCGGCTCAATATGACCTGACCGGTGCAGTGCCCTAGTTTCTCACGTCGTCTAGCGATATATCATGTAGAGCACTAGAGATACGTGTATATCATTGTCAAGTGCAAATATAACTCGTTGTAACATCTCTTCACAAAACGCTATTTTCACGTGTCTATAATAATCTGTTGTTCGTGTCTGGGCCCGGTTTAGAGTCTGGCCCAGAACATGGCTATGCTAGTCATAGAAGTCGAAGAAGAGGAAAGGTCTATCTCTCAAAAATATAATCATCAAAACACCCATTATAACATGTCGGTTGACACTCCCTTAATACAAATAAACAAAAACACTGAAATTGAATTTGGCCCAAAACCTTGGTGTCCTAATGATAAAATGCGTTGAAGCAGAAAGTTCACTGCAAACAGGGGAGTATTAAATTACCCCCGAAACTGCAGGGAGTTTGGCATGCGTCGGACACCCCCTTTTTCCTTCACGCCTTCCCGACGACGAGAAAAAAACCGAACGATGACAATGCGATGACGATTGCGGAAAAAAAACCCCATTCTCCCTCTCCCCACGGGGCTGGTTATCACCACATAGGCTCCTCCTCCCACACCCCCTATACTTGTTTCATATCGAGAAGCCCCCTGAACCCCCCTAAAACCCCAAGGGGAGATAGAAGTATGTTAAGACCATAACCTGCAATCATGTTTTTCTTGGGCAAATCCCAAAACTCCAACCCTTGTTGTACCAATGTCAAGAGTGGTTTTCAAGCAAAGATTGTGGATTTGCGAAAGATCTTGGGTTAAAATTGCAAAAAAACCAAATTGCATAGGTGATACCCACACTGACTTATAAAATACGTTAACCTACGTCTCGACCTCACGTAGAGGAGGGGGTTTTAGCTAGAATTTGAATGGGCCCACAATTTCTAAATCACGGATACTTTTAACCAGAGAAAAGGTTTTCTATAGTGAACATGTGATGTACCTTTAACCGTACACCCAAGCCGAAAATGTACCAAGTATGAGCCTTGCGCATGCAAATTTGCCCTCTCCCTTTCATTGAAGAACTCTATCATATGATAACGGCGCCAAACTTTTTTTTTTTTATTCATTCCATACATAACTTTATTTGCTTTTACTTTCATCATTCATCATCATTTTATTTTTTTTATTTTAACCCCCCCGAGAAAAAAATCCCAAATAACAAAACATTACTAATCACTCACCAATTTCATTTTCACAGGGGGGCAAAATGACCTATTTGGTTGAAGCGCCCCAGTTTTACGTTTCGTTAGCCATCCAAAACTGCCGGACCTTCTAAAAAGGGAATGGTTTCAAATAGTAATGATTAAAATTTTGTCTTTACGGAGAATTTTTGCTTGGGCATTTTTTAAAAGAGTTGTTAGGAAAATGAGGTGTGTGCACTTTGCTATCATCTATTTAAATAAAAAAAAGGGTGTTTAAATTGTTTCGATCCTTTTCTTTCATTTCCCCCAAACCGTGCGCCCCTTTTTAAATAGGGTCAGTATTTTATTTTATTTTGGAAAAAAAAACAGAATAACCATTTCATTGAGAGGACCGTCATTTAGAGACCCCACGCGCGAAAAGGCACCCGGGAACTGAGGTCATTTTTTGGAGCGAGGGTCCCCCGTTTTCTCTTTTAGCGAATCTGTCAAAATAAATTTTACGTTTGCCCCGGGTTGCACAAAGAGAGCATAGAAATACTTGCTCTTTTAGAGGCTTTTTGTTTTAGCTGAGAAAATAACAAAAAATTCTATCATCGTGACATTCGTAGAGGGAGACCGAAAATTGATCTTGATAAACAATTAATGATAACTATTTGGTTTTTGGCTAAACTAGAATCATTAAGGGAAGTAAATCTCTGCTATGGGCTTATTTCAAATCTCCATTCTACATATTACGTATTACATTTACGTACGGAATTTTGGTGATTCGTTTCTTTGTGATTCGGAAACAAACTTTTCAGCGTAGACTCATTATTCCAAGGCTTTTCATTCAAATAAACTTTCTCTTCGATCAACGAAAAATAAGGTTCCCTGGCGTACGTACAAGAGTAAAATTAGATTTTCCAACTACTACGGACCAGGCACTTCCACCAAATTCACTCGAAATTTTACACTCTTGGTCTTTCTACTCTTGCCGAGCACCTAGGGATCTGAAACTTTGACACGATACCCTCGTCTACCGTGTCTTTCGGATTTGCCATGGGGGACGCCTCCAGGTAGGGCCCTTCTTTGCACCGACGCCAGGCGTCGCGTGGCGTCGCGGCGCCGGGAGCAAAACCTTTCTTTCATTGAGCGAGCGTAGCGAGCGTCTCCACTTGACTCTTATGGCTCGAATGTCTGTTTTTTTTGTTTTTTTTTTGTTTTTTTTTCTGTTACTGCTTCGATACAGGTCGCACCGTTTCTCTGATCGACCTGAAATTTTGCACACATGTACAAACCACCTAGACGGGTTGCTGTATAGTTTTGTGGCAAAATCGTTCAAAAAGTTAAAAAGTTACATTAAAGTTAATCGAAAGTTTTTTTTTTAACTAAACGGCGACAAAATCTGAGGTGGCCAAATCATTTAGAATGTCCGTCCGATCACGAATATGTTATTTTTATTTTGATCCGATAAGTAGTGTAGATGGAAATTACATTATAACAAAGTCTTCTCTTCTATTCTCTCCTATTTTACAAATTTTCAGCTAAATCGATCAAGACCTTAAAGACTTATTGGTATGTAACATTATGGGAATGTCGTACTCGGATCGTGTTGCACGTACCGGTGCTCGCTCAACAACGCGTCCAACTGAGCGTTTTCCTAGTTAACATTACAGATCAGTTGCTGATCGTTTCGGTGTTGCTAAGTCCGCAGCCTGGAGACCGTGTATCGTTTGTGACACAAACTGTTGTTGCTGAACCAAGAAGCTGGAGTTATTTAATGGTTAACTGTTGAGTAGCAAATAATTACTTTGATAGTTGTTAGAAAGAGAACCAATTTACCAGGTGTATTCCAAAATACAGTTCACTTGTAAATTAACATTGTATATCCTATTCTTAATATGTTATAGAACAAATTTTCTTATTTTCTCTAGGTGCAATGTGGTTTATCGATGGTCACACATTCCAATCAATGCCCCCACTGATTCACCTGCGTCATATGTGAACCGCAAATCATTTCATTTACTGTTACTACAGGCCGTATGTGACCATCGCATGTTCTTTATTGATTGTTATCTAATCTATTTAACAAAATTGAATTCACATCATGCACATTTATTTTATTTACTTTCATTCATGTAAATATTTATTGTTTTGCTATTACTATCATCATCATTTTATTTTGTTATATATACAGTTAGAAAACAATTTAATCATCAAACACACCATTAACTCATCTTATCAACTTTCATTATCACAGGCGGCGCAATATGACCTAACCGGTTGAAGCGCCCAAGTTTCTCACGTCGTCGTTTCAAAGTCCCGAGGCACATAATTAATTTTTTAAAGTAGTTCTTACGAATCGGCCTTGTTGATTCTGGCGTTGATCCGTGGGTTTGCACTGACCATACCACTGATTGCTATATTTCCTATTGAAAATATCGATCTCCGTTTGGTTATTATTCACTCGTCAATTGCGTCGGGGCCTACAGAGTTGGCTTGGTCACTTGAGTTTTCTGTCCCCCACTGAAAATCAGTTGTGTGACTGAGTAAGTAGACTCTAAATACGGATTTATTTATTGTCTATTTATTTATGAATTGGCCCAGAGCAACGCTTGACTAATAGTAAAAGGCGATTCAATAGAATAAGTCTACCTCGTAATCATTAGCTAGTAAGAGGGGAGTGTATAACTCCCCGAAACTAGAGGCGAGCTCTGGCAATCGTCGTCGAGGACACCTCCTATTTCCCCTGATGACCTCCGCGATGACGACAATGACACAACGAACGATGCCTAATGCCTAATGCCTAATGTCGTGCCTATTTGTAGATGACCTGGGAATCTTTTACAGATCGGTAAATTTATCAACAGCTCTAAGACACGTGCAAATGGGATTGAACAATATAAGTGAATGGGCTCGAAAGCGGGGGACACGATTCTCTCCCGAAAAAACTCAGTACATTCTCTTTTGCCGTCTTAAAGGAATCCAAAATGACCCACAACTTTCGTTTAACAATTTTAACTTCTATTCAAAACAAATGTCCGTCTTCTCGGCATGGTGTTTGACAAAAAGCTAAATTGAAAACACCACGTTGTTGAGTTACGCAAAAGATGCATGTTGAAAATCAACCTATTGAAAGTTCTCAGCAATACATCGTGGGGTGCAGATAGGACTTGCATGTTGAGAATTTACGGATCTCTAGTTTGCTCCAAGATGGACTATGGATGTTTGTATACTCTTCAGCAAGTAACACAACCCTTAACTTCTAGACACTGTCCACAATTGTGGTCTTCGTATTGCTCTTGGTGCATTTCGAACAAGCCCGGTAGTCAGCTTGTATGCCGAGTCAGGTGTGTCCTCCTTGGCAGAACGGAGAAACCTCTTAATGGGTACGTATGTAATGAAAATTTAAGCTATGCCTAACCATCCAGCAAATCGGAATGTTTTTAACACGACATAATAATATGTCAGACACTTTGATAACAAACCCAAGGCATCTCTTCCAACGGGATGAAGATGTAAACTTTTGTTTTAATCTTATAGAATCTCATCTGCCAAAAGTTTTTAATTTTGTATTTAGCAATAACCCGCCCTGGTTTACACCAGAGCCAAATATTATATTTGACCTTTGTCGCTTTGAAAAAAAACTCTACTTGCGTAGTTATTAAAAATTAACTTTAGAGAGATTTGCCATGAACATCAAAGGTTTACTTTGGTATTCACAGATGGCCCCAAAATTGATACAAGGTTAAAGTATTTTTTATTGACCACCTTAACTGAACGTTTCGGGCTAAGCGACGTGTGTTCAGTTTTCACTGCAGAGTTATTCGCCATCCGTGAAGCTCTTAAATACATTCTACGTTGTCGTTGTGGAAAATACCTTTTGGGGTTCAGAGAGTTTAAGTTCACTTCAAGCTATAGAACTCATGTATTCAAGTCATCATTTGCTACAAGACATCCAATTCAATTTAGAAACTAACCTCTAAGGGTTATAATAGAGTTTTGCTGGATACCTGGACACGGGGGCATAGAGGGGAAATGAACACGTTTGATAGGGCTGCTAAGGAAGCTTCCCAGCGTCGGGGAAGTTGATTTCAATCTAGATCCCGTTCCAATGTCAAGAGTGGATTCAAGCAAAGATTGTTGGATTTGCGACAAGCATCTTGGATGTGTTGCAAAATAACAAATTGCGTATGTGATGCCCACATGACTAACAAAATTCGTCCACCTACGTCTCGACTCCACGTAGAGAAGAGGTGGTATTGTCTAACTCCGTATAGGGCACCACGCCTAACACACGGATATCTTTTAAACCAGAGAAAAGGTTATTCCCATATGTGACACTTTGTGATGTACCTTTTAACCGTACATCATATGCTAGCAGAATGTACCAACGATGATCCCTTGCGCATGCAATTTGATCTCCCCCAAATCATATGAAGAACTTCTATCATATGATAACGGCGACAAACTTTCCAAATTCTCATCCAAAGTAATCTATTTAAAAAAACTTTAATTAACTTCATCCCACATTTCTTTAATTACTTTAATTTTATTCCCATTCATAACTGTTGTTTTGCTATTACTTTGTCATCATTATTTCTTTTGTTACTTATACACTTAGAAAAACTCTTAAATAACAATAATAAAAAACATCATCATAATAATAATCATAATAATAATAATAATAATAATAATAATATAATAATAATAATAATAATAATAAAAATAAAATAATAATAATAATAATAATAATAATAATAATAATAATAATAATAATAATCTAAAATCTAAAATCTGCAACATCTTCAAAGACAAAACAGGAGAAGAAAAGTACGAAATGGGAAAAGCGACTAGTTGGGAGAATCGTTGAGCTTAGGAGAGATATCGGTCGACTGGAACAATACCGAATGGGTAATCGATCTAAAAATGTGATAAGATACTCCCAAAAATATATTTGAAAGATTAAAGGGTTCATGCATAGCATGAAGCACTTAACGAATTCATTCACGAATATTTGGATACACTTAAACAAAAAGTAAGTGCTCTAGCTAAGAGATTAAAAAGATAAAAAAAAAATGTAGTATTAGAAAAGAACAAAACTAAATGTTTAAAGAAAAGGAAAAACAGTTTTCCCAACAACTATCTAGTACCGAAGAAATAATAGGAAATGGAACACCAACTAAGACAGAGATAGAAGAGTTTTGGACAGGAATATGGGGTAACCCGGGTAGCACACAACCAGGATGCACAATGGATTCAAGATGAAATAGCTAGGATGAGCGATATTAATGAGATGAGATTCGAAGGTATAACTATTGATGAATTAAAGTCGACAATCAGTGCCTACACATAGCTGGAAAGCACCATGTAATGATAATATTCAAATTTTTGGTATAAGAAATTCAATACTATCACAATCAAATTAGAAATGTCTCAACGAGTTTATAAATGGAGTTAGTTAGAGAAATACCCGAATTCTTTACTGAAGGAGAAACCCTTTTCTCAAACCAAAAGGAAAATGACACGAAGAATCCAAGTAAATATCGGCCAATTACATGTCAAACCAACTTTTTATAAAATATTGACTTCATGCATAACAAATAAAGTATAAATCATTGCGAAGAACACAATATCATGGCCGAGGAACAAAAAGGATGCTGTAAGAACTCACAGGGATGTAAAGAACAATTTTATTATATGAATCAGGCACACAATAAGAAAAGGAATATTCACGTAAAACTACATTGACTACAAAAGCCTTTGACTCACACCCACAACATGGCTTATTCAGATTTTACAAATATATAAAATAAAACCCAGTAATTGTAAACTTTTTGAAGACAGTAATGAGACATGGAGAACAACACTAAACTAAATATGAAAACCAGCAGATAACTACAGATCCAATACAAATTAAAAGTGGCTTTTTCCCAAAGGTGACTCATTAAGTGCATTATGGTTTTGTCTGTCATTAACCCACTGTCACATATGCTTAACGAATCGACATACGGATTTAAAATTAAGGACAATAATGTGGTATGTCACACAATTTCCCACCTATTCTACATTGATGACCTAAAGTTGTATGCATCAAATTTTGCTCAACTAAACAGTCTAGTCAATACAACATTAGAATTTAGTCAAGATATCTGCATGGAGTTTGGAGTAGACAAATGTAAGACGCTACATATCGAAAAGGGTAAGGTTACACAAGCAGAAGAGTTTCCGCTAGATGATGGAAGTAGGATTGGAATAATGGACGATAACGATGTATACAAATATTTAGGATTCTCACAAGTTGCCAGAATTGAACATAAAGTTATGAAAGCAAAATTGATAGATACATACAAGAAACGACTAAAGTCTATCCTCAAGACGCAACTAAACGGTAAAAACAAGATCACAGCAATAAATACATATGCTGTACCAGTACTGACATATCATTCGGAAACATTAAATGGACGCAGACAGACATCCCCGCGTTGGAAATATTAACTCGTACTACACTTACCAAACACAGAATTTCATCATCCTAAATCAGCAATAGAGAGATTGACACTTCCAAGAGAAAAAGGAGGACGGGGCCTAATTGATCTGAACAATTATATTATAAACAAATGACATTTTAAGAAAATACTTTTTTACAAAGAGCACCAATCCACACTGCATAGGGCTGTGGTGCTAGCTGCAAATTTATTAACTCCACTCAATCTAGCAAATGAAAAAAGTCAAACTACAAGGGAAACTCATAACTGACGCTTCAAAAGAGTTACGTCTCTCAAAAAGACCCGACACAAGAGACATTATGATGAACTACACAAAGGTCACGTAGATATTAAAGCATCAAATAGGTGGTTAAACAACGGGGAACTATTTGGAGAAACAGAAGGTTTTATGATGGCTATTCAAGACAGAGTGATTGCGACGAACAATTATAAAAAATACATAATACAAGATGCTACAGTAAACGATCAATGTAGAAAATGTAGTGCAAAGGGTGAAACAATCGAACACATCATATCCGGGTGCAAGTCACTATGTCAAACAGATTACCTCTACAGACATAACCAAGTAGCTAACATTATTCATCAAAAACTAGCAATCAAGTACAACCTCATTGACACACACACACCTTACTACAAATACAAACCAGAGAAAGTACTAGATAGTAAAGATTACAAATTATATTACGACCGCACGTTATAACAGACCAAAAAGTACATCACAACAGACCGGATTTAATATAATTGACAAGAAGAAACAAGAAACTACCCTTATCGACGTTGCTATCCCAATGTGCCATAACGTCGAGACCACGTGGAAGAAAAAAATTTACAATTATAGTGAACTTGCAATTGAGATCAAAAAGATGTGAAACAGAAAAAGGTAAATACAATCCCATTCATTATATCAGCCAACGGCATCAACCGAAGAAGCTACATGAAAGCATTAAACAACTAGATCTTCAACCCAATGTTTTAACATCGAGACTCAAAAGGCAGTAATACTCAAAACGTGTAGAATAGTTCGTAAATTTCTAAACCCAAGAATGATACTTCGAGAAATTTCGAGACAAACTTCCATCCTGACATGGTTTTCGTGGTTCCCTAGTCCGAAGAGCAAATGCTAGGATGGCGACGAGAAATCGGCCACGACCGTACACAGCAGAAAGAAACATCATCTACAAACAATATTACAAATTTATAAATGACTTATTTTAGTTTAGAGTTAAGACAAAAGTAATAATGTATGTAATAGGTACACATGGAAGTACTTTACGTAAGTCCGTACAACATGTTAGCTCCGGTTTTAACCGAGTTTGTATGAAATACATCCAATAAAATAATAATAAAAATAATAATAATAATAAAAATAATTTTTTTTTTTTTTTTAATAATTCAATTCATTTTTGTTCATAAAACACATATTACATTGTTTTATCTCAATAAAAGCCACAAAGCCCATTATGCGGGCTCATCTGTGGAATAACAACATCAAATAAACTAAAAAAAAAAACAACCGTAGAGGAAGGAATCATTATGAAAAAAAATTAACAAATCACAATCATTAAAAAAACAAATCGAAGTAGAATGACCGTTACTTAAAATAAAATGAGACACAACACAACGCCAAGGTTTTAAGTTTCATAGGCATTTCAGAAACCTAACAGAAAATAGCTAAAGATGATTACAAAAACAAGGTATGAGCAAAAAAGATTTAGGTAAGAGCACCAATTGAGCAACAAAAGTTTTTTATTTTTTTGCTTGACCTCGGAAATTTTGTTAAGTTTAATAATTGATCAGGTAATTTATTAAAAGACTCGGGGACTAAACACTCTAGGGCCCTTTTACCGTATTTTTTATTACTTCTAGGAACTACAAGTTTTGTTTTCCTGACTACGTGTCCATTTGTATTTCTTCACAAGAATTCTATAATCATTTTTAAAGTAATATTTTATTAACAGTTGGTAGTGAAAAGGCCCTCAACTGGGAGAAGGTTGCAAAAGAGGTATGTCTCCCGAGTCGACAGAGTTTGACAATTGCGAGTCTTATTTCGCGTAAAAGCTTATTTTGTAGTACTCGAATTTTATTTAAGTGGCAGTCAGTGGAATACCCCCACGCTAGTAGACCATAAGATATAATAGATTCTGCAAGAGCGATATATACATTACCAACACTGAAAAAGGTAAAAAAGTATTTAAGAAAAAAACATTGCCGGAGGCAGGCTCTTAGGCGCTTAAAAGATGGAATCAATATGAAGTGCCCAGCTGAAATGTTTATCAATCACCAATCCCAATAATTATGCGAGTCAACATTCTCGAGCAAATCACTACATGCACACGTCTGTGGATCTACTTGATTATGCAAACATTCAATTGGGAAAGAGTGATCACCCTGACTCTCGGAGACAATCTCTGTTTTGAGGTGCACAGAAATGAATTATTTTTGGGTTTTATTTGCATTATTACTAAATCTCTATCATGAATCTCTTTAAGTAGGGTTAATAAAATCTATTTTTAAATACAACTGTGCAATTTCAAAGGGTTTTTATGAACTGAAACAATCAAAATGTCATCGGCATAAAAAAATACATAGCAATATTTAAAAAAATTTAACCAAATCATTTACGTAGACCAGAATAGAATCGGACCCCAAAAAAGAACCCTGAGGAACTCCTGAAAAAACATCACGTTCGTGGCTTAAAAAAAACACCAACCTTAACTCTTATTCCCTATTTGTTAAGTAATTTTTAAACCAAATTTTAAAAATTTGGGCCCCGAATACCAATTCGCTCAAGACCCTATTAAAAGTTTAGCGTGATTTAATGTATCAAATGCCTTGCTTAAGTCCACAAACATGGCCGCAATGTGATATTGTCATTTAATTTTGTTATAAACCAGGTTCGCAAAATTTTACTAGAAGATCAATTGTGCTCTTACCTTTTTGAAATCCAAACTGATTATTAGTAATAATTTTAAATTTATCTAAATAGTTGCATAGAGCGTCAGCTACTACACGTTCCATTTTTTTTTCAATAACAGATAAATGGCAATTGGCCTGTAAATTTCTAAAGTCCATATGGGTGCCTTTTTTATAAACCGGTCTTACAATAGAAACTTTCAATAAATCAGGTATTTCTCCCTTTTCTAAAAACAGGTTTATTATTTTGGCAATTACGGGACTAATATCCTCAGCCGTGTATTGCAAGTCGGTCACTCTAATCCCATCAATTTTCCCGGTTGTTTGGTTACATTTAATTTACGGATAATTTTTAGCACAGTTGCTACAATTACTTTTCCCCAGGTACATAGATTGACTCTGAGGTGAAGGAGGCACAAGCTTAGAAGTTACAATAGAGCAATTATGTTGAATCATATTAATCTCATCAACAAAGGTATCAACAAATCTATTAGCAACTTCTTCCTCACTATATTTATTACGTAAGTATTTGTTAATCACCATGTCAACTGAGTTACGCTTTGATTTCCCAATTACTTCATTAATTATCTGCCAAGTTTGTTTAGCATCACCTTTATGTACTTCAAATTTATTTTTATAATAATCACGTTTCACTTTATAAATTTCCTTCACTACCTCATTGCGGTAATGTTTATATTCAGTTTCATAAGTCTGCCTCAAAGGGTTAGTTACTCTAGCATTCCTCCACTTACGGAACAACCTGTCTCTATGTCAAACCATATCAATAATAATAATAATAGTAATAATAAATAATAATAATAATAATTATAATTATAATAATAATAATAATAATAATAATAATAATAATAATAATAATAATAATAATAATAATAATAATAATAGTAATAATAATAATCAAACACACCATTAACTCATCTAGTCAATTGTCATAAACACAGGCGGCGCAATATGACCTAACCGGTTGAAGCGCCCTAGTTTCTCACGTCGTCGTCGCCAGAACCGAGCGCCCACCGGCCGCGCTTGTTACACAAGCCACAGCCGGACACCCTACCTACATACATAACTATTTATACATCATCACTAAATACGTATAAAATCGACACTACCAGCTGTTTTACACTAGCAATAGCATAGCAAAACGCAGAGTGACACAACTGCAAAAATAATTTAAAGTCGACCAACAAATAAAGATAATGAACTAATTAACAAATTTAGACTACAAAAGAATTTGATTTTATAACAAACTATAAAAGACAGCCAATCACGGCAAGATAATATTGCCCTACCTAGATATGAGACGCATAGCAACAAATAGTAACAATCTCGACTAGTGGAAACAATTATTCATCGCTCTCGGACGAACGCAAGCTAAGACACGGACCTTGAAACTGATACACACTAGTCAGCATTAACGGCGACAGCAAGTCTGCCACGAACAAACAGTGCAACATTGCCACATCTGCTATAAAACGATTTATGTTTTACAAACATAACCAATTATGTTTGCTATCAAATACAGATACATAACACCATGAAACTGAGTTTCAAGCACGTAACGACTCAATATAACTCATAAAACATAACTAATTATGTTTAAGGCGAACCCACTTTGTTGAAAACCCACTCTAACACACGTCAGAAAATCCATCAAAAACCATTGTATACCTTGTATATAAATGCTCTACCATATACAACCCAGGCGCAAATCCACCATGTCACGTTGAGAGGTTGATTAGCCCTTTGGTATAGATGTTATTTACCAAAGTAACTATGGTTTTGGGGGACGTAGCTGTTGTTTGTTACACAGGCTAATCTTCCCAATGGTGACCGAGACCGATAGGTATAAATGGGGTGATTTCCAGGACATGTAGTAAGGGGTTCAACATAATCAAGAACACTATTTCAACAAAAGAAGGAGCACATGTATTTAACAAATTGATGACCTAATCTTGCCTATCAGCTGGGTGCATGCATCTTACCCGACTGGACGTGAGTTCGTGTCCCCTGACTTTACTGACATTATTGTATCGAAATCATTTGGCTTATTCTATTCCATTTGGACCCTGGTAGGTCAGTGACGACGTCTCGATCCTGGTCCCCTGGATGACTTGCCCCAGGTCTTCTCTCTTCGCCTCTTGGGTCGGCTGCCGCCTCTCGGCCTCTCCCTGACTCCTGGCACTCCTGACTCGCTCTCTTGTTGTTCTTCCTTCAGTTCTTTAAGTCCAACTCCATTTATTACCCAACGTTATTACGGGCCTTGTCGGTAACACATTTAACTCTTCCCCGAAGACAACTTGTGTGTTTGCTGGTCAGAATGTAACTCCCCGATCAGATCGCCCATCGACCACCAAGAAGCTTCCCCTAGACTCTTCTCGACTTTCCCCCTCCAGGGCTCCAGTCTGTACGTCTCTAGGGCGTAAGTCATTTCCCCTCAACCTCGTCACCACTACTCGGCAATCTTATGTTATTGCTAGGTCTGCATATTCTCTTCAGTTAAAACAATAACTTTCATGTTCCCAATAGAATTATGAAATCGCCACTCTGCACATTCCGACCATGTTATACTAATTTAACTTGTTTAATGAAGTGTCTAAATCATAATTGTCAACAAACGATTCCAAATCACTTAGCATAAGAAACATTCCATGCAATACCAGTAAAAAGAAATGTAGAAACTACTCCAAACATGACAATATATAGTTATAAACTAACTAATAAACAACATCTGAGCGCGGAGTAGGATTTGGCCAGAACATGGCTCCCCGACGACGATGACAATGACACAATGAACGATGACGATGACGTTGACGATTGTGACGTGAGAAACCCCGTTTCCTCCCTCTACCGATTGCTTTTTCTGACAGCATGGGCTCCTCCTCCTCATATCCCCTATAGGCTAGAGTGTCGCATTTTGACCTTATGGTTGACGGTTGACGGAATCCAAACAAACAATTAACAATACCCAACAAACCAACAAAATAATTTTTAAATTCGAACATAGTTTACAAACTAAATTATTTACTTAGAATATCACATGCGGCGCAATATGACCTGACCAGTTGAAGCACCTTAGATTCTTACGTTGTCGTAAAATGCTCCCCGCCCCGTCTGGGACCGTGATAGACTTTAACCAAGAGCATGATTCTGCTAATTATAATAGGCGCGGAAAGAGGAAAATTCCATCTTGCAATCATAAGGTAATTGGCTATGTAAGGTAGTTTTGGGTTACCCCCCTATGACCTTACGGTTGACGTACCCTGAATCAAAATAAACTCAATAAAAAACTGTTCGACTTTATTGTTTAAGTTGGATATAATAACTATCATTATCTTTATCATTTTCATGTATTCTACTATTCTGGGCCCGGGATAGAATTGGCCCAGAAAATGGCTCTGCTAATCGTAAAAGGCGATTCAAGAGATAAAGTCCACCTCGCAACCATCAGCTAGTACAAGCGGATCTTACTTCCCGAAACTAGAGGCGAGCTCTGGCAATCGTTGTCGGGGACCTTGCCCCCTATCCTTGACAACCCCCCGGCGACGATGACAATGACACAACGAACAATGACAAAGACGATGACGACCGCGACGTGAGAAACCCCCCTTCCTCCCCTTACCTGTGGCTGGTTCTGACCAGCATGGGCCCCTCCTCTCCATTTCCCTTAGGCTAGAGTGGTGCTTTATGACCTAACGGTTGACGCGCCCTTTTTTCAAATGAACGCGAAATGAAATATACTTAAAAATAAATAGAAATTAAACACTAAAAACTCATTTTATTTCAATATCACTCCCGGCGCAATAGCGCCCTTGTTTCTCACGTCGTCTATCAAGGATTCAAGAGAATAGTTTATTACTTCTCGAAACTAGAAGCGAGCTCTGGCAGTCGGGGAACCCTACCCCATTCTATGACGACCTCCGCGACGACGACAAAGACGATGACGAGCGCGACGTGAGAATCACCTATTCCTCCCCTAACCCGTGGCTGGTCCTGACCAGCATGGTCCTCCTTCATATTCCCTAGTCTAGAGTGGCGCATTATGACCTAACGGTAGACGCGCCCTTAATTTAATTAAAGCAATCTCGCAAACATACCTAGTATGTAGGGGAGTACAAATATAACTCCTTGGTCATCGTCGGGGACCCTTCCCTTGACGACCCGTCCTTCGGAGAATCATTATAACGATGACAATGACGATGACGACCACGACAAGAGAACTCCCCGTTCCTATCCCTATATCCCCGTCTCTGGCCTGACTAGAATGTGACTTTCCTCCACTCGCGGTTTAGCGTGGCGCAAAAATATAATGACTACGGTTATCAGATTTTAAGTAGGGGAGTAAATTACTATTGAAACCAGAGGCAAGCTATGGCAGTCGTCGTCGGGGAATTATTTCCATTCCCCTGACGACCTCTCGTACGACGACGTCCATGACATCACGAACGATGACAATGACGATCATGACCAAGACGTTACATTGAGAATACCCCGTTCCTTCCTCTACCCGTGGCTGGATCTGACCGGAGTGGTACTTTCTTCCCCACTCGCCCTAGGATAAGAAGCGTAGTATGACTTAACGGTTGACTAGCTCTTAATCAAACTCAACCATAACTAAACCATACTGGTTCTAATCATGCAGCACGGGATTTTCCTTCCCATATCCGCTATGGTTTAGTGGTCCATTATGACCTGATGACACCCACCCACGCTCAGTTTTGCATGTCAGTTTTGCTTGCACTTGCTCAACTGTGTTAAAATAAGTTGTGCTTGCAAAATCGAAAAATGGCGTAAAAAGGAAGGTTTTGTTTCAACTTCACAAACCACAACACAGCTTTAACCATGTCCCTTGATTATCACGTGCCCAAAGTAAAGCCTTGCTAATAGTAACTAACGAGCTTGCACAGTTATCTTGGCCTCTCTCCACACACATACGCACTTACTGTCCATTATGACGGTGCATGACTATGAGCTCAGACTCTCAAGCAGTGTCTGATATCTTTCAAACCATCATTTTAACACGCACATATTTCAAAACACAGCAACAACAATGACAAATTTGTCTTGTGCGACCCAGGCATTACATGCAAAACTGCACGTGACTGGGGGGCTTAAAGGTTGCCGCGCCCATATTCAAATTTATTTTGTGTTGTGCACTCTCATCTCGAAATTTTAGAAATCAACATAAAATATTAAAAACATAACAAACTCATTTAAATAACTAAATACTTAATAACTTAACTTTATAGGAGGCGAAATATGACCTAACCGGTTGAAGCGACCTAGTTTCTCACGTCGCCGTTATCAATTGCTTTATCACTTTCTCCTTCTGGGCCCGGGGTAGAATTGGCCCAGAGCATGGCTCTGCTAATCGTACAAGACAATTATTCAAGAGAGAAAGTTCACCTCGCAAACATCAGATAGTAATAAGGGTAGTATTTTACTCCCCAAAAATAGAGGCGAGCTCTGGCAACCGTCTTTGGGGACCTTGCCCCCTTCCCTTGACGACCCCTAGACGACGATGACGACAATGACACCCGAACGATGACAAAGACAATGAAGACCACGATGTGAGAACCCCCTTTCCTCCCCTTACACCCGTGGCTGCTTCTGACCAGAATGTGCCCCTCCTCCCCATATCCCCTAGGTTAGACTGCTTCATAATGACTTAACGGTTGACGCGTCTTTAATCCAAATGAACAAAGTATTACTCCCCAGAACTAGATGCGAGCTCTGTCAATCGTCTTCGGGGACATTGACCAATTTTCTTGACGTTCTCTTCAACGACGTTGACAATGACGCAACACGACGACAATGACAAAGACGATGACAACCACGTGGTGAGAACCCCCCTTTACTCCACCTACCCATCTCCGGTTCTATTGTCCTCTCCTCCCACATATCTCTTAGGCTAGTGTGGCGTTAAATGACATAACGGTTGACGCACCCTTAAATTAAATGAATCCAAACGAACATAACGTGAGAATTCCTCTTATCACCTACCAACTTTGACTGTTACTTACCAGCATGGGATTTTCTCCTCATATCCTCCTAGGCTTAAGTAACTCATTATGACCTAACGGTTGACGCGCCCTTAATATTAATAACCCCCGTCTGAACCTGATCAGAGTTTGGCCCATAACATGGCATTGCACTAATCTTAAATGGCGTGGACTGAGAGAATGTCTATCTCGAACATCAGCTGTTAAGAACTAACGGTAACGAAACTATAGAGGCGAGATCTGGCAGTCGTCGTCGGGAACCTCTTCCCCTAACTTTGACGAACTTCTCGACGACGACGACCATGACATCAAGAATCTGACAAAGACGACGTAAACCCCATCTTTCCTTCCTGTATCTGTGTCTGGTTCTGACCAGCATGGGATAAACCTCCCCTATCCCCTATCTACAGTGTTTTATTAATTTATTATTTATTAAAATATTAATGTATTAACGTACAATATAACATGCTGCGCAATAATAACTTGGATTTACGTAGTTAAAGCTCCATAGTTTCTCACGTCGTTTATATCGTGTAGGTATACAGTTTGTTTTGCAAACACCAGCTATTACATAACTTTCTCCCTGATAACTTCCGTCCCGGCCCGGGGTAGAATTTGGACCAGAGAATGGCTCTGCTAGACGTAAAAGGCGAGGAATGAGACTCCAGCTCGCAAAATATCAGCTAGAAACTAAGGGAGTATATTGCTCCCTAAAACTAGAGGTGAGCTCTGGCAATAGTCGGGGACCTTGCCCCCTTCGCTTGACGACCTCCCCGACGTCGTCGCCTATGACAACACGAACATCGCCAATGTCAATGACGACCGCGACGTGAGAAGCCCTTTTTCCTCCCCCGTGATTTGTACTGACTATGACCCGACCTCCCCATATCTTTTAGGCTAGAGTGGCGTATTATGGCCTAACGGTTGACTTGCCTAAAATACAAATAATCAATAGAAGATCTCTCCTAATCATATGAAGATAAATCATATGATAATGGCTACATACTTTCGAAATTTTTCTTTCGAAGTTATTTATTCAACAATATTTAATCCACTTCAAACACATTATAATTTTTATTTTTTTTATTTTAATTCAAATATATTATTTCATTTGAGAGAGAACTTTTATTTTTTTAACAAAACAAAACTCTGTTGTACAAATACAATTGCCACAAGGACACAGAATTAAAATAACATTCTTTGATTAATAACAATTAAAAAAGGTTTAAAATTTAAATACAAATTCAAGAAATTAGTCATAATAATTGGATGAGCGTAGCGAGCGTAGCGAGCGAAGCGAAAACTTCAATTTCACTGACCCCCAAAAAAATTTAGCTCCAATGTTTTTTTGTTTTTTTGTTGTTTTTTTTGTTTGTATTTTGGTCTGTTTGTTAGCAGAATTCCGGGCAAACGGCATAAGCGATCTTGATGAAATTTTGAGGGGACCTTCGTTTTCTCTGAACTTAGAAGTGTATTGCTTTTGGGTACAATCGAAGAAATATTTCTCATGAATATCGTACTTTTACGATTTTTTTCGATTTTTAGTGCGATATTTTCGTCACATTTTGGGCCGATTCTGACCAAACGGGTGGGGCTACAACGTTCATATTTCACATGGACATTAAGATTATGATGATGTAGTACCTTTTGAAAGAAAAAGTTGAAAAAGTTAACTAGAATCTATAGAAATAATGGTTTTATTATTAGTTTTTCAATTTTTAGTGCGATATTTTCGTCACATTTGAGCCGATTCTGACCAAACGGGTGGGGCTACAACTTTCTTTTCACAGGGACTTTAGGTTATGGGTGATGTGTCCCTTTTTTGAAAAAAAAAGTTAAAAAAAGTTAACTAAATCTATAAAAATAAGGGTTTTAATATTAGTTTTTCATTTTTGTGCGTATTTCGCACTTTTGGGGGGGGATTCTGACCAAGGGGGTGGGGCTACAATTTTCAGATTTCACATGGACATTAAGGTTAGGTAAGTGGTCCCCTTGAAAGAAAAAGGAAAAATTTTTCAAATCAAGAAATAAGGTTTATATATTTTTTTATTTTTATCAATTTCCCCGACTTTTGGGCCAACCCAGGGGGGGGGAAAACAAGCAACAATGCATTAAAAAAAGCCTTGAAAAAAGGAAAATTTTGTAAACCCCACAAAAAAAAAAAAAAAAAAAATTAAACAAAAAAAAAACTTAAAAACAACCCACTGTTTTTCCATTCAAAAAAATTAAAACAAGCAAAAAACGAAAAAAAAACCCCTTTAAAAAAAAACCCCACCAAAAAAGGGGCCTTTTAGGTTTTCCTAACTTAAAAAAATTTTTTTTGCCAAAAATTTTTCCTAAAATGGAAATCCTTCGCCACCATCGTACCTTTGATGGGGTTTTTTCCCATTAAAATTTTTGGAAAAATAAAAAATTTGGGGTTGTTTGCCCCCAAAAAGTGTTATTGTTTCAGGTTTTGTCTAAAAGTAGGTATTGGTGGTCAATGCCCCCTTTTACCAGCACCCACTCTTCAAACTTCTCGGGCTTCCTTCCCTTGTAGTTGAATTAACTGCATATTCGACCCGCCGAAATTCCAAGTGCAGACAACCCCGTTCACTTCTTCAGCTACTTCCCAGCCTAGTTTCCAAAATTTTATTGCGATTAGAGACCGGACATGGTTATGACGACTGTTTAAAGAAATCTCCATTTTTGCAGAAGCCAAGAACGTGAGGAAGGGTTTCTATCTCGCTATCGCAACGCGACAAAAGGGTTTACCGTTCTGCTTCTCCATGGAAACTCAAACTGGACCACATACATGTCTTTTTTGGCGTCCGCCATTGGGAACTTGAAAGCCCATTTTTTTGTACCCATTTTGTTCACTGGGTTATTCTTGGTATAACAAAATCCTTTACCTTTTTGAGGTAGATCAAAACCACTTATTATATTTTTTTAAAAACCAAGAGACCCCAAAATTTTTTTGGGGCTACTGTCCAGCATTTTTCCTTCCCAAATTTACCATCCCTTTTTAAAACAGCTGATCCTGGACAGCAATCCCTAGTTTTTTCACAATTTTCTCTTTTCATTGATTGTCTCGGTTTCTTAACACGAGGGGTTGTTTTTTTTTTCAGGGTTAAAAAAATTTGTTTTTCTGTTATATGCTTCCCATTTAGCCCAAAATATGTTAAGACCTTTGTATTTCCCGATGAATAAACATAGCATCTGGGAATCAATTTTAGTGAGATGATTTCTTTGTTTGACTTTTGAAAAGTTTTCCAAGTCTCCAAAAAATTTTAAAAATGTGGTTTAGTAAAAAGGGGGATTCTCAGGGGGCACTAAAGGGGTTTGGCCATAGTCTGATTAAGTAATTAATTTTTAGTCAGGCTTAAATAAGGGAGATGTGCTCAATTTTTAAACTTGCGTTCATACTTGTATCAATTTTTGCTATCAAATATCATAGGCATCTCGAAAATTAACACCAGTACTTGACAGTTTCATCAGCACTTTTTGCGAATGAGGGTCTGGTTGTCTTTAAAAAGGGTTTTTTTTCTATAAGTTTTCCTTTATTTATGGTTTTCGCAAAGTTTTGCTATGGTTGAGTTCCAGCCCTTTTTAGTAGTTCTTGTGCATACCTTTTTTATAAAGGGTTTTAGCTGAGTCTTAAATCTTGCTATTACACTAGGTCGTCAGCAAACCCATAATTGAAAGACATTCTAATTTGTCAACTAGACGAAACCCTACGTGTTTGTTACTCGGTTCAGACAGTTCATCCGGGAATATTTTGGGGCAAGATTGTATATGGTAGGAACAAGGGTGCCCCTTGGGCTTTACTCCTCTTTTAATGAATCTTTTATCTTTTCATTTTGGGCTTTTTGTGTTAAAATTCCTTTTTTGAAATTCAAAGAGCAAGCTTTCAACTTCTCAGGTTTGGAGAAGATTGAAAAATCGATTCAAATGACTGTTCCAATATTATCGAAGGCCTTTGTTATATCAAGAATTAACGTAACATTTTCTTTAAACGTTTTTGCACGACTAAAAACACCCTTACAAATTTCTGTTTTTGAAATTCCCCCGGGGAGCGGGTAAAACCACTTTTGGTTAAATTTATGTAGATCTTTACTCGTTTATCATCCCCTTTAATAATCACGTAAAAAGGACAAATATAAATTGGGCTCCAAATTTGAAGGGCTATTAAAATCACCACCCTTGTATATAGAAAATTTTTCGGCAATTTTTAAACAAGCGGGAAACCCATCCGTTTTCTAGCATTTTCGAAACGATGCGTGCAAGTATTTTTATCCTCGCTCCGGGGGGGGGGTTTAACAAACCCCATGATAAACCTTGTCAGGGGCCTGGAGCTGTATCAATTCGCTGGATTTTGTAGCGTCACTTACTTCTTAGGTGTTATAAAAACGGAAAGGCTTTTGTTTAAGTCTGCTCTTCATTCTTGTCTTTTCCGGGTTTCTCGCGTTTTCTATCGAAGGTACCGGGTATCTATCCCCAAAGCCCGTGTAAAGTTGAACTGCATTTGGGATCTTGGATCATCACTTTGATAATCATGTTCCAATGCTTTACGCCGGTTGGTTGTAATAAATTACTGTGCCCCCTTTTTGTGATATTTTTTCCCTCGTGTCTCTTTTTTCGCTAATTTTTCTTTCTGGGGTTTTTGTTGAATCACTTAAGATCTCGATCGATTTTATTTGCCTTTTTCCTACGTTTAAAATCGCGTGCAGGGTGTTTTGGGGCCCGGGGTAAGTAAAAACACAAGACAGAAATTCAAAAAACTCTATCCATACCCTCAAAATCTCTCTTGGGTATATTCTCTTCAAAAAGTTGTGACCATTTATCCAACTCACATGGATTTTACAGTTTTTTTTCACTTTGTTATTTACGATTTTTTCTCTGCCCGCTATTAGTGCGTCGTTTAAAAGTACATTAGTTTTTCACTCTTGTTTGATACTTAGCAGTAATCAGGGCCCTGTGTTTTCAGGGTACCGGTAATTGGGTTTTTCACTCGTTTTTATTTCTTACCGCTATTAGCACGGATCTTAGGTCATCATTTGTGTCGCTTTTTTGAGTTCTACATTTTCGTGTTTACTGGGGGAGGGGCAGATCTATAGTTTTGTCTTGCTCAAAGAAACTATTTGCAATTCCCGGTGCTTTTAGTTTTTTGAATTATAAAATTTGGGGTGGGTTTGAAAAACACCCCAAAGAAACATTCCCAAATTTAAATTCAGGGGGAAAACTCGACTTGTGGGAAAAATTGAGGTGTTAAAATTCATTTGGTTTTGGGTTAAAGAATCACTGGCGTTTTGGATTGGCCCACAGTAAATGTCCATAGCCATTTTTCAAAGTGGGTTTTAAATTCCGTAAACACTTGGAACGTGGGGGGGATTTCATGGTTTACAAAATTTTTAATATGCCTGCAGTTTAAAAAAATAAACCATCACTTCTTTCCCACATATAACACAGTCCCTACTTGTTCCGCCAACTAAGTGAAACCAATCGGGAACAAATCCAGGGTAAGATTTTCATGTAACAAAAAACCTTTCAAACATTGGCCTGAATGCCATATCTTTGGCTCCAAAGTATAAAATCAAAACAAATTTAATCCATGAAACAAAAGTTCATTTTTTTAAAATACTAAATATTTAAAACTCAGATTCCATCTAAAATTAAAAAAAAACACTCACTGATGGCTCAAACTATGCGGACACTTAATAAAATGTCGTTAAAGAAATTTCAAAATTTCCATTCAGAGGAACCTTTTTAAAAACACTTTTTGCATGTCCGTGTATTGTTTCTGGCTCCGGGGGCAAGCCTTTCTGGGTCATATTATATATCATATACCAAAAAAAAAACTGTATAATAAACAAACACACCCCAAAAAAAATTTTTAATTAATATTAATAGCACAGGCGGCGCAATATGACCAACCCGTTAAGCGCCCTAGTTTCTCACGCCGTCGTTGATGGTTTTAGATTTTAGCCCCCGTCTGGGGCCCGGGGGAGAATTGGCCAGAGCTGGCTCTGCTAATCGTAAGGCGATTCCAAGAGAAAAAGTCCACCTTTGGGAAAAATCAGCTAGAAAGACGGGTATCTTACTCCCCGAATAGAGGCGAGCTCTGGCAATCGTCGTCGGGGGCCTTGCCCCCTTCCCTTTACGAAAACTCGACGACGTGACGACAAGACACCACAACGATGACAGACAATACGACCACGACAAGAAACCTCTCCTTCCTCCCCTAGCCGTGGCTGGTTCTGAAAGCACTTGCTCAGTTAGTTGGCCCACCAGCAGCCGTCCTTTAAACTAAAAAAAATCCCTTATTTTTTATTTATTTACAAAATATAATTCACATAAAACACTATTATTTTTTTCAAAATAAATAATTGTTATTCATTTCATATTGATATTTATACTAAATATCTATTTATAACATTTCTCAACCCAAAGTATCTATTTAACAAATTTGATTAACATCACACACTTTTTTTTTTGTTCATTTCCGTTCACTAAAAAACTTTGTTTTGGGGTTCTATCGTCTAATTTCTTGTAACGATACTCCCCCCTAAAATTTAACCTTTTGTTAGGCTTCCAATATTAAATCCCCATCCCACCTCCGCTAGCCCCTTTACAAAAAAAATTTTTTTTTTTCCCAAAAAAAGCCAAAAAATTTTTTAAAATAATTTGTTTTTAAAAAAGTTTTAATACAATTCAAGAAATTGTCGTAATAATTGGATGACGTAGCGAGCGTACGACGAGCGAAACTCATTTCACTGACCAAAAAAATTTAGCTCCAATGTTTTTTTTTTTTTTTTGTTTGTTTGTATTTTGTCTGTTTGTAGCGGATCCGGGCAAACGGCATAAGCGATCTTGATGAAATTTTGAGGGACCTTCGTTTTCTCTGAACTTAGAAGTGTATTGCTTTTGGGTACAATCGAAGAAATATTTCTCATGAATATCGTACTTTTACGATTTTTTTCGATTTTTAGTGCGATATTTTCGTCACATTTTGGCGATTCTGACCAAACGGGTGGGTCTACAACGTTCATATTTCACATGGACATTAAGATTATGATGATGTAGTACCTTTTGAAAGAAAAAGTTGAAAAAGTTAACTAGAATCTATAGAAATAATGGTTTTAATATTAGTTTTTCATTTTTAGTGCGATATTTTCGTCACATTGGGCCGATTCTGACCAAACGGTGGGCTACACGTTCAGATTTCACATGGACATTAAGGTTATGGTGATGTGGTACCTTCCGAAAGAAAAAGTTGAAAAAGTTAACTAGAATCTATAGAAATAATGGCTTTAATATTAGTTTTTCATTTTAGTGCGTATTTCGTCACATTTGGGCCGATTCTGACAAGCGGGTGGGGCTACAACGATCAGATTTCACATGGAACATTAAGGTTATGGTAATGTAGTACCTTTGGGAAAGAAAAGTAGAAAGAGTTTGTCAGAATCCACAGAAATAAGGTTTTAATATGATTTTTTTAGGTTTATAATACCAATTAACAAGTAACAATAGAAACTTGACAACAATCACTACAATGCATTCAAAAGCACTTGCAAGGAAAAGTGTAAACAAACGCAAAAAACGCAAACAAAAAACTTACAAAAAAACGCTCATCCATCAACGCGGCGGGACTTTAGCGTTTTCCTAGTACAATTAAAAATTACAGTTTAGGCCATAAAGGTGATTCCTAAGAATGGAAATGGAACTTCAATGCACCATCGATACGTCTTGTATCAGTGTTTTGCCTAACTTAAAAGTGTTGCAAAAATCAACAAAAAACTTTGGGATTGTCCCCCTTGCACCAACAAACAATCCGATGACATGTATTGGGTTTGCATGGTATTTGTCTGCAAAGTATGGTATTGGTGGTCGGTATATGTCCTGTTTTTCAGTGTTGACTTGTTCAGCTTGATCTCCACTGCGTTCAAAGCGTATCGTCGGGTCAAGTATGAAACCTTCCCTTGTAGTTGAATTAACTGCAATGATGTCGACCGCAGAATACTTCCAAGTGCAGACAAGCCGTTCACTTCTTCAGCTACTTCCCAGCCTAGTTTCGAATTTATTGCGATTAGAGACCGGACATGGTTATGACGACTGTTTCAAGTAACTCTCCATGTTTGCAGAAGCCAAGAACGTGAGGAAGGGTTTCTATCTCGCTATCGCAACGACGACAACGGTTACCGTTCATGCTTCTGCCATGGAGAACTCGAACTGGAGCCACATTACATGTCATTTTTAGTGCGTCTCGCCATTCGGAACTTGAAAGTCCAGTTTTCTTTGATACCCATTTGTTCACTGGGGTATATTCTTGGTATAAACAACTCCTTTACCTTTTTGAGGTAGATCACACCACTTATTATATTCTTTTAACTAAGAGACTCTCAATTTTTTGGCTACTGATCCAGCATTCTTCCTTCCAGAGTTACCATCCCGTTTTACAGCTGAGTCCTGGACATCAATCCCTAGTTTTTCACAACATATTCTCTTTTCATTGATTAAGTCTCAGGTTCTTAACACGTATGGGTTGTTTGCTTTTTCAAGGGTATAACAGATATTGATTTTCTGTATATATGCTTCCCATTTAGCCCGAAATATGTTAAGACCTTTGTACTTCCAGGATGAATACAACATAGCATCTGGGGAATCAAATGGTAGTGAGATGATTTCTTTGATTGTACTTTTGATAAGTTTGTCCAAGTCATCCAGAAACTTTAAATGTAGGTTAGTCAAAGGTGCATTCTGCAGAGGGAACACTAAAGTTGGCCATATGTACTGATTAAGTAAGTTAAGTTTTTTAGTCAGGCATTAATAATGAGATGTGCTCAAATTCTTCAACTTCGCGTTCATATCTTTGTATCATTTCTTGCTATCAAATATCATAGCATCTCGAAAATTAACACCGAGATACTTGACAGTTTCATCAGCACTTATTGAACGAATGATGGTCTGGTTGTCTATTGAAATAGGTGTTTCTATAAGTTTTCCTTTATTTATGGTTATCGCAAAAGATTTGCTATGGTTGAGTTTCCAGCCCTAATTCAGTAGTTCTTGTGCATACCATTTGATAAAGGGTTTTAGCTGAGTCTTCATCTTGGCTATTAACACTAGGTCGTCAGCAAACCCATAATTGAAAGACATTCTAATTTGTCAACTAGACGAAACCCATAACGTGTTTGTTACATCGTGGTTCAGACAGTTCATCTGTTGATCTGTGGTAAGATTGTTTATGGTAGGAGACAACGGTGCACCTTGCATTACTCCTCGATTTAATTAGATACTCTTTGTTTTTCATTAGTAAGCCTCTATTTGTGTTGAATTACCTTTTTGAAATTCAATGAGCAGAGCTTTCAACTTCTCAGGTATTGGAGAAGATTGAAAAGTCGATTCTAAATGACTGTGTCCAATATATCGAAGGCCTTTGTGATATCAAGGAATATAAGCGTAACATTTTCTTTTAAACGTTTTGCACGACTAAGAACACCATTTACAATTGACGTGTTAATGTAAGTTCCAGGGGAGCGGGTAAAACCACGTTGGTGCTGATTAAATTCTATGTAGATCTTTACTCTTTTATCATCACCCTTTCAATAACTCTACGTAAAACGGAGCAATAGTAATTGGTCTCCTATTTGAAGGACTATTACATCACCACCCTTGTATATGAGAATTGTTTCGAGCAAGTTTGAAACAAGCGGGAACCCATCCGTTCTCTAGCATTATCGAATCGATGCGTGCAAGTATTTTTATCACTCGCTCCGATTTAACAATCCGCATGATAACCTTGTCAGGAGTCCTGGAGCTGTATCAATTCGCATGGATTTTGTAGCGTCACTTACTTCTTTAGGTGTTATAATACTAGAGAAAAGGCTTTTGTTGAAGTGCTGCTCTTCATCTGTAGTCTTTTTCGGGTAATTCTCGCGTTTTCTATCGTAAGGTACCGAATATCTATCCCTAAAAGCACCGTGTAAAGTTGAACTAGCAATTTTGCATCTTGGATCATCACTTTTGATAATCATGTTCAATGCTTTACGCCGTTGGTTGTAATAATATTACTGTGCTTTTGATAGTGATAGTTTTCCCTACGCTTGTCTCTTTCTCGTCTAGATTTTCTTTCTGGGTTAGTTGAATCACTATAAGATCTCTGATCGGATTTATAATTGCCATTTTTCCTAGGTTATAATATCGCGTGGCAGGGTGTTTTGGCCAGGAAGTAACGTAAAAGCACAAGACAGAATTCAGAAAACTCTATGACACATACCTCAAATCTCTCTTGGTGATATTCTCTTCAAAAGTTGTGAACCATTTATCCAACTCAGCATGGAGTTTTACAGTTTCTTCACTTTGTTGATTTACAGATGTTGTCTCTGCCTGGCGTATTATAGTGTCGTCGTTTAAAGTATCATTAGTATCTTCACTACTTGTTTTGATACTTAGCAGTAATCAGGTCCCTGTGTTGTTTCAGGGTGAGCTCTGGTAACGTGAGATCCCACTCGTTTGTATTTCTTACCGCATATGTAGCACGGAGCATTAGGTCATCATTTGTGTCGCTTGATTGAGATTCTACATTTTCTGTTGCTTTACTGGGCAGCACAGATCCTATAGTTTCGTCTTGCTCAATTAAACTATTTGCAATTCCCGGGTGCATTTTAGTTTCATGAATTAGTAATACGCGTGGTTTGAAAAACAACCCACAATGAAAACATTCCGAAGAATTAACTTCACGGGAAGACTCGGACGTTGTGGAAATAGTTGAGGTGTTAAAAGTTACATTTGGTTTCGTGGTTAAAGAATCAGCTGGCGTTTGAGATTGGCCACAGTAAATGTCCATATGCCATTTGTCAATGTGGGCTTTTAAATTCCGTAAACACTTGGAACAGTGGGGGCATTTCATGGTTGACAAAATATTTAATATGCCATGCAGTTTAAAAAATATAATACCATCATCTTCTTTCCCACAGTATAACACAGTCCACTACTTGTTCCAGCCATACTAAGTGAAACCAATCCGGGAACAAAATCCAGGCTAAGACTGTTTTCATGTAACAAAACAACATTTTCAAGCATTGGCCTGAATGCCATATCTTTGGCTCCAAAGAAGTATAAACTCAAAACAATGTGAATCCATGGAAAACAAAAATGTTCATTTTTTCAAAATACTAAATATTTAAATACAGTAACTATGCGAGCACTTAATAAAATGTACGTTAAAGAATTTCAAATTTCCATTCAGAGGAACCTTATAAAAAACACATTTTTGCATGACCCGTGTATTGTGTTCTGGCTCCGGGTCACAGCCTTCTGGATCATATTAATATATCATATACATAGAAAACTGTATAATAAACAAACACACCAAAAAATCATTTAATTAATATTCAATAGCACAGGCGGCGCAATATGACCAAACCAGTTGAAGCGCCCTAGTTTCTCACGCTGTCGTTGATGGTTGTAGATTTTTAGATCCCCCGTCTGGGCCCGGGGTAGAATGGCCCAGAGCTGGCTCTGCTAGTCGTAAGAGGCGATTCCAAGAGAAAAAGTCCACCTTGCAAACATCAGCTAGAAAGAGCGGAGTATCTTACTCCCCGAATAGAGGCGAGCTCTGGCAATCGTCGTCGGGGACCTTGCCCCCTTCCCTTGACGATAACTCGACGACGATGACGACAATGACACCACGAACGATGACAGACAATGACGACCACGACAAGAGAACCTCCCCTTCCTCCCCTCAGCCGTGGCTGGTTCTGACCAGCACTTGCTCAAGTTAGTTGGCCGACCAAGCAGCTACGTCATTTAAACTAAACAAAATCCCATTCATTGTTATTTAATTTGACAAAATATAATTCACATAAAACACATAATTATTTCATTCAAATAAATAATTGTTATTCATTTCATATGAATTATATACGTAAAATATCTATTCATAACATTTCTCAACCAAAGTAATCTATTTAACAAATTTGATTAACATCACAACACATTATTTTATTTGTTCATTTCCCGTTCACATAAATAACATTTGTTTTGCTTCTATCGTCATAATTTCCTTGTAACGATACAACTCCCCCTAACATTTAACCTTTTGTTAGGCTTCCATATATAAATCTCATCCACCTCGGCTAGCCTACACAGTCAATGAGCAAACACACTTGGCATACAAATTAACATATACTTAGACATTTATTTTTAAATCAAGTAATAATAGTACAGCAATTATTTAGTTAAATTGATCTGCTTGATAACGACCACATTGGTCATGAAAGTTTATATCATACGACCTTCTTTATAGTCCATCAGTTTCTGTTGTGTTTGAATATGATTCTTCACCCATCTGTAGTCTTCTCTTGCTAGCCTTTACACTTCTAATCTTCTTACTTCTCTTCTCTTGCAATCTTCTTAAAAGTACATTAATAGGTGCCAAGTTGCAGACACATAAACTTATAACTGAAATTAGTTTTTAAAATGAATCACTTTTGCTTTTTATTACCAGAGGAAAACCTCCTTGACCTGACTACATTTTAGTAGCATCCAAGATGGCTATTCTGTTCATGGACAAAAATCATTGTTTGAAAGTTTTAGATTTTTGTATATTTTTTACACATCACATAAAACACTTTTTAATATTTACTTATTTTTTATAAATTTAAATTTGCTGTATTTACTTTTAATAACCATCATCAGAATATTATTACAACTTTAAATAATATAATTATTGTATCTTTTAAACCCATCAGTGAGAAATACAGCCTTCTGAAACTTCCTTATAAATGTAAATAACTACTCAACTGACAATCACTGCCTACTTGAAACATTTTATACATTTTAAGAAGTCACTGCCTACTGGATCTTAACTACTTTTACCAAGTTTTAGATTTAAGAGACTGGTACTTTACAATACCCCTTCAAATTTTGAACAATTTCTTGAAATTTTTCAACATTTATAATGCTTGAAAGCACCAGACAAATTAAAGGATTTTTTTAATTCTTAATCCTGCTTCAAAATCTGAACACTATACAATAATCTTCTGGACAATGACAAATTTGAACATCAGCTTATTCCACAAAAATCTAAACAAACTAGATCATACTTTGTTCTTTTACCGCTACCCATGACTTTAATATACAATATCTAAAATTCAAGCAACCCAAAATTTAGAACTCATTGAATGTTCCAACTACCTCCATTGACAAACACTAACAATATCAATTACCCAACAATTGAAAGGCTGTTTACATACCCCTTCCAAAAATAAATTATTTGAAGTAATGGAAATTATTTATTTTTGATATTAACTCCTGCAACCATTAAAACACCATATCAAATTATTTACTCCATTAAAAAAAAAAAACCACCAATTAAATAATATCATCAACTTAATTCTTCAAATTGGAAATTATGAACAACCTTATTAAATGTACTAGTAGTTATCAACTTCAGCAACACCAATTTCCAAGAATCTTTATGAAAATGTCGATTTATTCATTTTCCACTCTACAATAAACTATTCCAAATCTATCATCCCACAGAAGACATTGTACACCATCAAAAAGTAGTCAAACCAGCAAATTGAAGACAAGATTGACAACCCCTTCAAATTGACCAATAAAGAACAAAAAAGTACATTGGAATGCACACAAAATGAAAAAAAAAATTTTACCAAGAAATGTACATCAACCATAGTTAATCATCAAATCAGTGAACTACCCTTCAAATTGACCACCCCTTCAAATTGACCAAAAAACAAATGTTACATAGGAATGTACACAAACGATAGTTATCAACAAATTAGTCAACCACCCCTTCAATTGACAACCCCTTCAAACTGACCAACAAAGAACAAGTGAGTAAAGGAACAACTCCGAGATCCACAGCCCTATCTTGTTTTCAGTTAATAATGGAGGTGCCGTCACGTTGTTATTAGTAGGAGGTGCTCGTTCGTTCCCTGGAGATCGCCAGTCATCTAGAGGTCTTGAATTGAATTTAGTTTGTCGATTTTTGTAACCATCATTGTTGGCATTTGTTGCAAAGTTGTGGTAGTAGGTGTTTTCATAGTTCCTATTTTGACTAGGTAACCAAATCAGTCTGTCACTCTAATCTTTCCAAAAGATTTACGATTTTAGTGGCATCGTTGTCTAGATGAATGAAATGGATACGAATTTCCATAGGAAAATGTTTGAGCAGTTGTTTGACCATCGTTTCTTGTGGTATTGGGCAACTGAGATATCCACTATGACGCAACAAACGTTTGAAGTATACTGACGGTAATCCCTGTTTACCTCCCTCGTAGGACGCACTATATATGTGTTTCATGAGAACATCTTGAGCGTTGTCTCCCCAAAAATGATTAGGCCTAATGAATTTTTCTTTGAAATCTTCAAAGGAATCAAACTCATTTCCCAGCATCCATGGTATGCATTGACCCTTCAAGCATTGTAGAGTGAACGCCAACCTCCTGTTGTTATTTACCGAATAGTTCTTGAATCGGCTTTCTAACAAGTTCAGAAATTCAATGGGATGAATACCTCCATCTCCCATGAATATTATGCCCTCTCTAAGTAGTTGGTCTCCTACACCGCTATCGTTTGCATAAACGGTAGTTCCCGTAACGCCTGTTACTCCTTGAGTTTCCAAATCTTGAATCTTTTTTGTATTGGTTAGAATAGAATTTTCCAACTGCTTTGTATTGGTTAGAATAGTATTTTCCAGACCAATGCAAGTTTCTTGAAAGTTTTTATCATCTAATTCTCGCTTTTCTTCTACTTTTGAGACTTCTTTTTGTACTTCCTCTAATTTCTTGCCATTATCATCAATCATGACATGGATATCCTTTATTAATTCCATAGCACCATCTACTTTGACTTCTATGTCCTCAACATCTTCAGTTACTTTTAGCTGCACATCTATGATTTTTTTTTCTAAGGTGTAGAAAAGTCTGTCATATTTTTCTTCTAATCCATTTTGGATGACATCCATTCGTTTATTAACCTTATCGATTTCATGTTGAACATCCTCTAGTTTCTCGTCCATAATCTTACCCACTTCATTTTTAATGCTACACATGTCATTTTTAATGCTATTTTCCATGGTACCCATTTTATTTTCCAAGCTACCCATTTTATTCAACAACGTACTCATTAAAAAACTTATTTCTGGACTCATCACCAAACTTCCCTCCGTCGAAGTGCTAGTCATATCGGTTGCCAAGTGCCTATCTAAACCACTATTCATCTGTCCCAATTCTGTCCTCCCTAAATCTTGAGAAACAATTTTCAACCCTAGCTCTATTTCATCAATAGCAACACCTTCACTTTGACTAGCCATTATTCCAAAGCCTAGGTTTATTTGTAGCCAAGTGTGTATTTGAGACCCTTAATCTCTGCGTGACATTATCTTCAGTAAGACCACTAACGTTGAGCAGACAAATTGTAACGATACACCTCCCCCTAACATTTAACCTTTTGTTAGGCTACATATATTAAATCTCATCCACCTCGGCTAGCCTACACAGTCAATGAGCAAACACACTTGGCATACAAATTAACATATACTTAGACATTTATTTTTAAATCAAGTAATAATAGTACAGCAATTATTTAGTTAAATTGATCTGCTTGATAACGACCACATTGGTCATGAAAGTTTATATCATACGACCTTCTTTATAGTCCATCAGTTTCTGTTGTGTTTGAATATGATTCTTCACCCATCTGTAGTCTTCTCTTGCTAGCCTTTACACTTCTAATCTTCTTACTTCTCTTCTCTTGCAATCTTCTTAAAAGTACATTAATAGGTGCCAAGTTGCAGACACATAAACTTATAACTGAAATTAGTTTTTAAAATGAATCACTTTTGCTTTTTATTACCAGAGGAAAACCTCCTTAACCTGACTACATTTTAGTAGCATCCAAGATGGCTATTCTGTTCATGGACAAAAATCATTGTTTGAAAGTTTTAGATTTTTGTATATTTTTTACACATCACATAAAACACTTTTTAATATTTACTTATTTTTTATAAATTTAAATTTGCTGTATTTACTTTTAATAACCATCATCAGAATATTATTACAACTTTAAATAATATAATTATTGTATCTTTTAAACCCATCAGTGAGAAATACAGCCTTCTGAAACTTTCTTATAAATGTAAATAACTACTCAACTGACAATCACTGCCTACTTGAAACATTTTATACATTTTAAGAAGTCACTGCCTACTGGATCTTAACTACTTTTACCAAGTTTTAGATTTAAGAGACTGGTACTTTACAATTCATTTCATATTGATATTATATACGTAAAATATCTATTCATAACATTTCTCAACCAAAGTAATCTATTTATCAAAATTTGATTCATATCACACACATTTATTTTATTTGTTCATTTCCGTTCACATAAATAACATTTGTTTTGCTTCTATCGTCATAATTTCCTTTTCTTACATAAACACAGAGAAAACAATTTAATCATCAAGCACACAATTTACTCATCTCACCAACTTTCAGTATCACAGGCGGCGCTATATGACCTAACCGGTTGAAGCGCCCTTGTTTCTCACGTGGTCGTCCGACGCGATCTCCTCCTCCTGACACTATGAAAAAAGTTACCTAGCACACTGAGCTGCATAAATGAGATAATGCGTTCTGCTTCGAGGGGAGAGAAATAATAATAAATAAATCATTTAAAAACTAAGAAGACAATAATAGTCACTAAACACACCATATTCTAATTTAATTGACAATGTCACAGGCGGCTCAATATGAACTAATAGGTTGAAGCCTTAATTTCTTACGCATGTTCTTCTTTTAATTTCGTTTGATTGTGTAAACTGTGACTTACTAGCCGTCCAAGCAACGAGGCACATAATACATTCTTAGGTTGTTCCGAATCAGTCTTGTTGATTCTGGTGCGGTCCACCGGTGGAAACGTGTCCATTTTGATTAATTACCGTATATAGTGATATAATATGTATACGTATATATCTCTCGCATGCATACTTTCAGTCCAGGCGGCAGTGTCTTCAATACATTTATTTTAGCTAAAAATGAAGTGAATTTAATGAGTTTAGCTACAGTATTAAAAGATTAAAATACACATTCTTCAATTTTAAACTAGTTTAAGGAATTTAACGTCTTGGCCCTGGTTAGAATTGGCCCAGAGCATGGCTCTGCTAATCGTAAAAGGCGAACGATGAAAAAAAGTCCACCTCGCAAACATCAGTAAGTAAGAAGAGTAGTATATAACACCCCGAAACAAGAGGCGAGCTCTGGCAATCGTCGTCGTGGACACCTCCCTCTTCCCTTGACGACCTCCCCGTCGAAGATGACAATGACACAATGAACGAAGACAAAGACGTTGACGACCGCGACGTGAGAACCACCCTTTATCCCCTTACCCGTGGCTGGTTCTGTCCAGCATGGGCTCCTCCTCCCCATGTCCCCTAGGCTAGAGTGGTGCATTATGACCTAACTGGTGACGCGTCCTTAATCCAAATAAACCAAAAAATTACATTATTTACTTAATTTAAATATGACACAAACTTTTTTATGTTAACTGATTGACACCAATTGCTACTAGTCTCCAAATAATAATGGCATGGAAACCCAAAGTAAAAGCACGGGAAAAGAGAGCTGTGTATACTCATAAACACACTCATCCACCAGCGCGATTGTAAATACCGTTCACGACGCGGGCCTAGTAACAGAGTCGATAACGAAGTTTCCACGTTGAAACTTCTTTATCGACTCTGTTAGTACCAAACACCGTAGAACAATAATAATGTTAGGCACGGAGGTTCTTTTATCTGAGCTCTTTGCTCCGACGCCAAGACCAGGGCCACATGGAGCCGGATTGTGGGGAACACCTATAGGCTACAGTGGTGTATAAGGACCTAACGGTTGACCCACCCTTAAACCAAGTAAATAAACGAACGTTTTTCTTTCCCAAACTCTTGCCCTGTATACTAACACTGGGTAGCCGACATCTATGCAACGTCACATTCTGAATGCACCAAATAATGTTGTCTTGCGCACCTATTATGTGACAACGTCGACAAATTTATTTTTTGTAATTTTTTTTTTACCATAAATAGTTATAATTTAAAACTCCAAACAAAAGGCCTGAAAAAATTCACAGTAATGAGAGTAGAAATACACTTTTAATAAACACACAGACATTTTAGAATTCGTTGTCCAATTCCAACTATGGCAATATATTACAAAGTTGTAAAGAATTGTTATAAATAAAAATAAAACTATTGCGCACTATTGTCTGAGCCCCCCCCCCCCCCGCAAATGCGTTATTCGCCGCAGCCGCGTAGGAAAATAACGCGTAGGAAAATAATGTTTTATATTTAGAGGGCTGTGGATAAGGCATTGTTAAGAACAGACGCCAGTTTTTGTCTGTCTTGATTGCATTTCACACCTACAAAGTCGTGTTTGATTTCTCTGTACTAAATAACATTTCATTTTGTAATTCGAGAAGAAGATTAATCACAGTTTGTGTTGATAACGAACAAAGAAGTTCTCTCGAGTTTGGAGATTGTTTGTATTGCGAGCTGTTCTTTCAGATAAGCAGGAATCTTGGATTTGGTCATCGGTTTATTGTCTGGGCTGGTTGGTTCTTCATCTGCCGACAATATTCAGCAAGCAGACTTCGATATTATGAAAGTGATTAACTTTTCTTTTGAAACTCATTTATGTAAACGCTCAAATACCTATATAAGTTCTATTCCTTTGGACGTTAGATCTTTTCAAGCTCACTCTCCCTGCGATCGAATGCTGGTTCTGTCCATCACATGCATGTCCCACCAATCCCCGGGAAACAATTTGGCCCAGAGCATGGCTCTGTTAATCATATATGCCTGGAAAGAGATAAAGTCCATCTCGTAAACAAACAGCTTGCAAATAAAAGATTATTACCTGATTCAGGTGTATTATGTATGATGTATTATAATGTGTATTATAATGCACGTATAGTGCGATTTAATTAAACTGTAAATTCAGTGCATTCGATAGAAACGTGTTTTAAAGGCAATTTGCAGTCTGGTGAAACCTAAATAACAAATTCTTTCTATACTAAGCGTCATCTATGATTTACGCGGGGTTTTCAACCAAACTCCTGTTACGAGGACAGGTAAGTGTTCCGGAAAAGAATATTCAAGTCAACGTAACACAGGGATCACATTTACTGAACATTATTAAATTAGCATGTACACAAAAATATATGTTTAAACTGGCATTCAACAAAACTAATGTTAAAAAGACATCAATATGTTACCGTTAAGAATATTCGAGTTAGCGTAACAACGGAATCTATTTAACTTGACATAATTAAATTTTGAATAAACAAAGTTATGCGGTTAGGCTAACTTTGGCATAATGTTTGTCTTAAACATAGCTTATAATTGATATAACCTTTCCTTTTGCTAGCAATAGGTGACATATGAGTATGTTATGATAATTCATAACCTGTTTGTACAACATTACAGTTTCCTCAGTGCAATAATTTCTTGGCTACCAACGTGATTTGGGAAATGTTAATTCGATCATTTTCCCGAGGCCGCCATGTTTTATTTAAAGCGAATCAGACTAGTGTGGTATTTTTTTAAACGAAACAAGATCATTTTAAAATTGGACAACCCCCAAAGAAAAAATAAAGTAACATAGTGTTTTTGGCCCAGAGCATTTCTGACTTCTAATCGTATCGGCGAGGAAAGAGGCAAAGTTTATCATTGCAAACATCATCTAGTACATATTTTACTCCCCGCTACTAGGGGCGAGCTCTGGCTGTCGACATGAGACAGGGGTTACATCGTAGAGTTAAGTTAGTCACCTGTCACGTGCTAATAGAGGGAATTGAACAAGCCCATGACAAACTATCTGACTTCAAGATTGATGAGCCCTTAATCCAAATAAACTCATCCCTGTCTGGGCCCGGGGAAGAACATGGCCCAGAGCATGTCTATGCTAATCGTAAAAGGCGATTCAAGAGAAAAAGTCCACCTCGCAAACATCAGCTAGAAAGAGCGGAGTATCTTACTCCCCAAAACTAGAGGCGAGCTCTGGCAATCGTCGTCGGGGACCTTGCCCCCTTCCATTGACGACCCCCCGGCGACGATGACAATGACACAACGAACGATGACAAAGACGATGACGACTGCGACGTGAGAAACCCCCCTTCCTCCCCTTACCCGTGGCTGGTTCTGACCAGCATGGGCCCCTCCCCCCCCCCCCCCTTAGGCTAGAGTGGTGCATTATGACCTAACGGTTGACGCGTCCAATTAATCCAATCTCTGTCCAGGATTCAACTTAGATATCGGCCTGCCAGGTACGGAAAATGTGTACATGTGTGTCCACCCTTTGCTCGCACAGGGCTGTATCAGAATGGCTTTTTTTGCCGAGCAGCCTAGTACAACTCTTTAGATTCAGACACAAAACAGCAGGGCAACATAAAATCATTTGAACAGCAAGTGAGGCGAAGCTATCTAGCAATTTCAAACCACTCAAAGAACTATCAAAGAACTAACTCACACGTTAATAGAACACACGCACACGCACACGCACACGCAACACGCACACGCACACGCACACGCACACGCACACGCACACGCACACGCACACGCACACGCACACGCACACGCACACGCACAACAATAATGCAAAAAAAAATGTTTGTTAACAATCTGTACATGTGTGCAAATCTCATATCATCCACTATATCATTCCCTGTACATTCAACCCATCACTCATTGATAGCATGTAACATTCCATATTTGGTATTTAGTTAGTTATGTCAATGGTAGTGAGACACATTTCATGTGACATGGGGCCTGCCCTACTCTTCACTACCATCATTCTGTCCTGACTGATATATTGTATCATTTTATATTATGTATTATGTCATAACATTCTAAAAATAAATAATAATAATAAAAATAATCATCATCTAGTATGAAGAGTAGTTGTTTACTCCCCGAAAATACAGTCGAACTCTGGCAATCGTCGTCGGAGACCTTGTTCCCTTCCCTTGATGACCCCTCGACGACGATGACGACAATAACACCACGAACGATGACAAAGACGATGACGACCGCGACGTGTAAAACCCCCTTCCTCCCCTTACCCGTGGCTGGTTCTGACCAGCATGGGCCCCTCTTCCCCACCCCCTTTAGGCTAGAGTTGTGCATTATGACCTAACGGTTTAAGCGCCTTTGTACAAAATATCACACATAATTTACTAAGAAAACCTAAGAAACCAAACAGATAAAAAAACAATTTATTAACATCCAATTTATCACAGGCGGCGCAATATGGCCTAACCGGTTGAAGCACCCTAGTTTCTCAAGTTCGTTTCATTGTGCTTTGCCTCTTGTCTGAACCTCTATTCAGTAACTTCACGGGTTCAACTCGGCCACGGGACCGACTCGGGAGTAACAGTAATCGTTCCGGTTGTTGTTGGTCGAGGTCGAAAGGTGTAATTTACATGGCAGTGGACGGTCAAATGTGAACAAATGATTCGCAATCAGTTGTTAAATATTCAAAATGACATATATGTGTGTATTATTTCCAATCGGGGAGAAATTTGATTTAAATTGTATACTTTCATGAAACAAGGGAACGCACGAGACTTTAAGGGGTAGGCCCTTACTAAAAGTAGGTTTTCTTTGAGCATACTATTGTTATTTGTTTGAGAAAGTTAATAATCTGGTTGTGTTTACGTGTAGGCCGAGGCTTATCATCCACCATTTTTACTAATCAAACATAAAAATATAACCGAGTCGGACTCGGTTGCCACGTATTTAATCGCAACAATGTCGACCTCAACCCGGTCGATCACTAACAGCCGAGTCGATTACGGTAGAAAACGCCAGAGTCCACCTCTGTGAGAGTTATGGAATCAAGGTCCTGGGCCCGGGGTAGAGTTTGGCCCAGAGCATGGCTCTGTTAATCGTAATAAGGGGATTCAAGAGAAAAAGTCCACCTCGCAAACATCAGCTTATTTGAAGGGTAGTATTTTACTCCCCAAAAATAGAGGCGAGCTCTGGCAATCGTCATCGGGGACCTTGTCCCCTGCCCTTGACGACCCCTCGACGACGATGACGACAATGACACCAGGAACATATCAAAAGGGATTCTACTATCGTTCTGCATCGTTATGGAACACTCTACCGGCTGACGTGAAGACTTCCAGACATTTCAATATTGATATTAGGAACCATTTCAAAATTTCTTAATGAGAACGCATCAATCAAGTAATGACATGCTGGAAGTAATCAAATTATTGTTTACCATTATTTGTACACCCTTGACTGTCAATTGTTCACCATCATTTATTCACCCTTTCACTATCTCATTTTATATATTTTTGTAACATACCATCATTGTTCACCCTTTACTAGCTATTGTTTACTGTCATTTGTTCACCTTTTACCATCTAATTTTGTATTATTTGTTAATTTATTTCTATTGTATTTTATAGTGTGGTTTTAAGACGTATAACTAAGCATAGTAAGTTAGACACTTTGTGACTGGGGCCTCATGGCCCTTTTCTAACTTTCTATGAAAGGGTTGTACATCTTAATATTCGATTATCTGTACAATTTCTAAAATAAAATAATAATAATAACGATGTTTAAGACAGTGACGATCGCGGCGTGAGAACCCCCTTCCTCCCCTTACCCGTGGCTGGTTCTGACCAGTATGGGCTCGACCCCCTAAGGTTAGAGTGGTAGGTTACATAATATAAGGGTTGTGATTTCGGCATGCATTATTTCACTTGTTTATATTACTTGACGCCCGTTGGAATTAAAAACCTTTTGTTATTTAAGAGATTAGCCCAAGCATGGCTCTGCTAGTCGTAGAAGGCGATTCAATAGAAAAGGTCCACCTCGCAAACATCAGCTAGTAACAGGGATGTGTATATAACTCCCAGAAACTAGAGGCGAGCTCTGGCAATCTTCGTAGGGGACCTTGCCCTCTTCCCTAGACGACCCCCCGGCGACGATGACATTGACACAACGAACGATGACAAAGACTATAACGACTTCGACGTGAGAACCCCCCCTTAACCATGACTGGTTCTGACCAGCATGCCCCCCCCCCCCCCTTTGGCTAGAATGGTGCATTATACCTAACGTTGAAAGCGCCCTTATCCCAATAAAAACCCAAGAAGTTTCCCTTACCCGTGATGGTTCTGGCGTTTTCCATTGCATGCACTCGGCGAGTGCAGAGATTTCATTGTGTGTCAACCTCCACTGAATAACATTACAAACTGGAAACCATATTAAAAGTACACGTGGCAATCCTATTGCGCACTAGGCGCACTAGTGCGACTGAGTGCGGCCAATGAAAACGCCATAAAAAAATCTGCACATGTGCCCGGATAAAATAACGTCTGTGAAATTTGGATCATATTTATAATTCTTGGCCTTTAGGGATCGTTGGGTCGCATTGTTCCCTTGCGCTAGTTTATCAACTTCGCTTCGTGCCCATATCATAATATTTCGTTGCACCTTTTTTTTTGGGAAAGCAATTGCTGGCGATCATGTCCTTGCTGTTCTTGGCCTCTCCACACCATCGGCCTTTAACACAAGGCTTCACCATTTCTGTGTCATTTCATTGGTGTTCAGCAACCTCTCTACTTCTTAATGATAATTTCTTACAATTAGCTGTCTTGCCGAATACCTATACGGTCTTATCATACTTTCTTCCATGTCGTACAGATGCTGAAACAATACAATAGACAGCATTTGTATGTTGTTTAAACCATGGTGTTCTGCATCCCACCAGCACTTCACATGACACACTAGCTGTACAGAATTCTTATTGAATTCTAGTTCTTGGTGTCGGTACTAGATCTTATACGTGAAATGTAGCATTCGTTAGTTTTTTTTTGATGGGATCATTGGATTAGCGAAGCGAAGACTTCAATTTCACTTTGTGTTTGTTTTTTTTTTTTTACTTACGATAAACCAAGAAAAATAGCTGGGTGTTTTTGTTTTTTGGTTAGTTTTTTGTCTGTTTGTTCGCTTCTCTCCGGGCAAACGGCTATATCCGATCTGGATGAAATTGGAGGGAACCTTCAAATCTCTGAACTAAGAGGTGTTTTGTTTTTGGGTACAATCGAGAAATATTCTCATGAATATCGTTACTTTTAACAATATTTTTCATTTTTTCATGACATAATGTTCGTGAATGTTTGGCAAACTGTACTCCGATATAATGAAACTTTATGGGGAAAGTTTACATCACTAATTATATTGTTCTGATTTTAGCGACATTTGAAAAAGTATTACTTATAGAAATACGTAGTTTTCAAACGATTTTTCCCCGGTTTTTTTAATACATTTTTTCGTGATATTTTGGGTCGATTATGACCAAACGGTGGGCCACACGTTTCATAATTTTAAATTGACATAAATATTATGGTGATGTAGTGGCTATTGAAAGAAAAATTAGAAAAATTTGTTTACCAATTCATGAAAATATTTTTAAATTTAAGCCTTTACAGGATTAGAATTAACCAGTAATATCAAATAACTATGGAAAAAGTAATTAATTTCCACTTAATAACGTGTAATCATTGGACAGAAATATTCCCAAAAAAAAGCTCATTCTTCAACGCGACCGGAAAAGCGTTCGCGAAGCGACTAGTCAATATCAAAACACAAACGACAGCCCATGGAGTTGACACGATCAGGAGCCTACTGCTCAGACACTCTACATTCCACATTCACTCACACATACATACATATTTGTTAATATACCAAATCGTATTATTATTCTCAACTATTTATTTATGTAGTTTGTATTAATAATTTCCAAACATTAACCAAGCTTATTTAGTTTACTCCACGGAAAACACAAAATTTTGAGTTTGCTTTAATTCAGTAGGAGTGTGTTACTCCGTTCTCATTGTCGCACGATAAATTTCGGTGCGTTGCTTTCACGTCCGCCGTGGTTTTAAACGTTAAATCGAGACAGACACGACGACTCCCCATTTAACACGGAAAAACTAACATATACTCTCGCATTTCCCACGTCTGGCCCGGGGTAGAACTGGCCCAGAGCATGGCTTCTGCTATCGTACAAGGGCGATTTAAGAGACAAAAGTCCACCTCGGCAAAAAACAGCTAGTATAGCCGAGTATCTTACTCCCCAAACTAGAGGCGAGCTTCTGGCAATCGTCGTCGGGGACCTTGTCCCTTCCCGTGACGACCCCCCAGCGACAATGATAAATGACACACGAACGATGAGAAAGACGATGACGACCGCGACGTGAGAAACCCTCTTTCCTCCCCTTAACCCATGGCCTTGGTTTTGGACCAGCATGGGCTCATCTCCCCACCCACCCCCCCGTGGCTAGAGTGGTGCATTATTAGACGTTGACGCTTCCTTTATCCAATGACCAAGCAGCTATCATTATTTTTTCCTCCTTATATATACACTAGAATTCATTCATTCATATTAAATCAATAAAATCATTAAACACACCATTAACTCATCTCATCACTTTATATCACTGGCGGCGCAATATGACCTTAACCGGTTGAAGCGCCCTAGTTTCTCACCTCGTCGTCATTTTATATTCCAAAATAATTTAACTTTTTCAAATACCATCAACACCATCATTTTCTTTTTTTATTATAAACTAACATTACAATGGCAATAATAAATCACACCAGTACACCTTTTATTTACTTTCATTTCACAGGCGGCGCAATATACCTACGCGGGTTGAATCGCCTTTAGTTTCTCACGTCGTCCTAAAGCACTCCTTTTCGCACTGGCTAGTTCTTTGCTGATCATAAAGGCGATTCAGAGAAAAAGTCCCTCGCAAACATCAGCAGTAAAAGCGGAGTATATACTCCCTTAAACTTGGGGCGAGCTCTGGTAATCGTCGTCTGGGACACTTCCACTTTCCTTCGACGACCTCACCGACGATGAACAAAAATGAAGACGACCGCGACGTGAGAACCCCCTTTTCCTCCACCTTCCGTGGCTTGATCTGACAAACATGAGCCCCATCCTCTCAATATCTCCTAGGCTAAGTTGGGTGCATTAATGACTAACGGTTGACGCGTCCCCCATCAAAAAAAAAATACACTATATTTGATAAACATAATCGAAACACATCATAATTCATTTTAAAATGAAAATATAATAAAGTCACTGTCCTATAGAAAATCAGGCCTCTAATAATACATGTAAACAAACCGCGTGGAATCTTGAGCTTCCCGTCACAGGCTTTGGGGACGCATTGTTTAAACATTTTGCACTTATCTACTATGTTTTATTTCTTTCTTGGACGAGAAGATGGCGTGGTCGGGTTAATAAAGTTTTGTAACAAGAAAAGGTCAATTACTGACAATCTATCGTATTATTACAAATACTGATGTATATTGGATCAATCACACGGAAATACGAAGCCAACAGAGGTACGGTAGTATCTGGTGTTCACGTTTTGATCGGAGAAAGTATTGGTCTTGTAGCATGGGCATTGTCCTTGTGTAGCCATCAGAGAACATTCATAGTGGGGTCTGAGGTTTAACTGCTCTGCTATTTGCTGGAGAAACATGCTGTGGCATCCCAGACTTATGCCTACGTATTCTACCACGCCTGTGGCGGGTTCTGACCATCATAGCTAGGCCTACATTCGCCGTCTGGGCCCGGCATGGGGTACAATTAACACAGACATGGCTCTGCTAATCCGTTAAAGGCAAGACCGGATATAAAGACCATCTCGAAAACATCATCAAGTGAAACAATGAAAATGACGCCCGAAACTAAAGGCGAGCTCTGGCCGGCACCTCGAGAAACTGAAATCAACTCTTTCTCAGCCTACCCAGCTGTTTCTGATCATCATGAGAATTTCCTTCCCATTTCCCCTGAGTCTCTGTACTATCTGAGCTCTTGGCGTCGTCGTCGGGGACTTTCCTTTCCCTTTGACGACCTCCCGACGATCATGACAAATGACAGCGAACGATGACGATGACAATGACGATAACGAACGCGGCGTGAGACCACCCCCCTTTCCTCCCGCAACGCCGTGGCTGGTTTCTGACCAGCTCGGAACCTTCCTCCCCATTCCCCACGGCTAGAGTGGTACATTATGACCTAACGGTTGTCGCGCCCTTAAAGCAAATAACGATCCAAAAAAAATTAATTTGAATTCACTTCATTATGCTGTATAACCTAACCACAGCGTAGCAAATGTGACTTCGGTTGAAGCGCCCTAGTTTCTCACAGGTCCCGTCTTGTCGAAGTTCACCTGTTTAAATCGTGTCGCCCGCTGGAGCAACAAGGAAGAGCTCGCTGCAATGTGGTAACTGCCCCTTTGTTGTTTGTCGGACACTTAACACTTAAGAACGGGAGTACGCGAGATGCGGGAGCTGCCTGCAAAGTGGGGCTCCTCCACCTGAACCAAGACCCTGTGTGTGAGTGCGGACAGGTGACAGGATTCCGAGTCACCTCCTGGTTTGCCCCCGCCTCGACGAACCATCTACCTTCGCGATATCTGGGAAGCAAATGCCAAAGGGAAAAGCTGTTGCCAATTTCTAGAAATATTGTGTTTAACGGGACCAGTAATTAAGTAGTCCTAAAGGCAACGTAACGATGGTTCCAAAACCGACGACGTGAGAACTTCGTCCCCCCTTCCTTCCCTACCCGAGGCCTGATTCTGACAACCATGGGGCTCGTCCCTCTCATATTCCTTAACTCTTCAGACCAACGTGTCCATTATAATGACAGAACAATTTGATTTTTGAAAATTAGACTTTTAGTTTTTTCAATTTGGCCAAACAAAATTAAAAAAAATTGGGGATTCAAATTCATTTTTTTTTACCTCATTGCGATAGGAACGATACTCCTTGTTTTAGAGAAGATTGAAAATTGAATGTGTAAAAACGGGCAAAAAAGTTTTTTTGTTTTTCCCTGAAATTTAAATATTACTTGTATTCCAGTATTGAGATACAGAAAATCCAAAATATCAAAAACTTAAAAAAATCTAGTTTAGGGAAATTGCACTTAAATTTACATTTGAACATCAAGAAAACGTTGCCTTTTATTCGAAATCCAAAAATTTCCCATAATTCCTTAAATATAACCATGAAATATAAAAAATACTAAAAATATCAGAAAAAATCCGGAATGTTAATTTTTAGCTTAAAATATCCTAATATATGCCAAGTTAATTATGGTCTGAATGAGCTCAACTTAATGGTACTTATGACCTAACGGTAGATGCGTCCTTACTGTAAAAAATTCAAAACTATCCCCCAGTACTGGGCCAAGGGTAGAATTGGCCCAGAGATGGCCTCTGCAATTCGTACAAGGCGATTCCCGTAAGAAAAAAGTCCACTTCGACAACATAAGCTATTATGATCAGAGAGTGTATTACTCCTGAAACTAGAGTTCCGAGCTCTGGCAATCGTCGTCGTCGTCCCCATGCCGTGGCTGTTTTCTGACCAGCATGGGCTCTCCCCCTATCCCCTAGGCTTATGTGGCGCATTATGACCTTACGGTTGACGAGCCCTTAATCTAATAAAGTCAAACTATATTACAGAATAAAAGTTTTGTCAGTTGCTATTGACACGCTGATCGGGCTGCTAAGGAAGCTTCCAGCGTCCGCGACGGTGATTTTCAATCTAGGTCTCGTATCAGTATGTCAAGAGTGATTCATGCAACGATTGTGGTTTTTCGACAGCGTCCTTGGGATGTGGTGCAAATAACAAAGTGCGTAGTGTGATGGCTACACTGACTATAAATTCGTCCTCCTGTGTCTCGATTCTCGACTCTCCCGTATAGGAAGAGGTGGTATGTCTAAATTCGTATAGGCCACACGACGTCTAGCTCACTGATGTCTCTAAACCAGAGAAAAGGTTGTTACCCCAGATGTGACACATGTGATGTACCTTTAACTGTACACCATATGGTAACAGAATGTCCCAACATGATGACTGTACGCACGACAATTAGACCTCCTTCCAATTATATAATTTCCTCATTCAAAGTTATTTATTTAACTTAATTTAATCCACATCAAACACATTTATATTTTACTTAAATAAAAATTTTAATCTTTGCTATTCTACTATCACCACCGTCATGTTTCCTTATCTTATATAAACAAAAAGACGATTAACGACCGCGACGTGAGAAACCCCCCCTCCCCCCCCTTCCCCGGCTGGTTTGACCAGCCTGGGGCCCCCCCCCCCCCCCCCCCGGCGAGAGTAGTGCGTTTATGACCTAACGGTTGACGCGTCCGTAATCCAATAAACCAAAAAAAAAATAAATACAATACAATATTCATCAAACACGCCAAAAATTTATTTTATTAATCTTTAAATATCACAGGCGGGCGCAATATGACCTAACCGGTTGAAGCGCCCTAGTTTTTTCACGTCTGCTCTTTCTGTCTTCTTTAACTCCTTGAGTATGACTTTTGGCTCCGTAATTGCACACAAGAGTGGCAAGAAAGGTAGCTTTGTGTGGTTGGGCAATATGATATGTGTTTAATGATCTAATGTATTCATCAGCTAGTGATAAAGTGGTGGTATTTTACTCCCCGGAAAATAGAGGCGAGCTCGGTCAATCGTCGTCGGGGAACCTTGCCCCCTTCCTTGACGACCCCTCGACACGATGACGAGAAGGACACACTAACGATGACGAAGACAATGACGACCGCGACGTGGAACCCCTTTCCTCCCCTTACACTGGCTGGGTCTGACCAGCATTGGCCCCTTCCTCCCCCCCCCCCTCCCTAGGTTAAAGTGGTGCATTATGAACCCAACGGTTGACGCGTCCTTAATCTAAATAAACCAAAAAAAAATAGTGTTCTTTTGCTAATTACTAGGACGTTTCTGAATAGTGAAAACCTTAGGTCTTGGTCTCGAGTTACGTCACGAATTACGTCATCAATCGCCCAGTTTTACCCGTGATCGTCACAAGTAAGCTCCGATAGTCACGCGAACCATTGAGACCTGATTGAAATCAAGTAAAAGAATAAGACATCTAAAGTTGGCACACTCGATTCAGGTCTTGATCATGGCGGACGTTATTGACGTGGTTTTACATACCGTTTCCATATCAATTTTATTCTGTTTGATTAATTGTCAAATATATTAATACATGTGTAATAACTTACTTGGCTACTCCAACGTGATTTGGAAGTGGTAATTTCGATCATCTCCGAGGCCGCCATGTTAGTAATGAGAATGAGACTAATGTGGTATTTTGTAACGAGACAAGATCAAGTAATGCACCAAGCATAGTAATAAGACCAAGTAAAAGATAAACCAGTATTCAGAAACGTCAACTCGCATCAGCAACAATTTATTTTCTCACAAACTCAGAAAACATATAATCATCAACACACCATAAACTTGTTTCAATCTTACAATATCACAAGCGGACCTAACCGGTTGAGCGCCCTAGTATCTCACGTTCGTCGTCATGTACCACACGGCCTGGGGTCCAAACGTCCGATACCGTTTGCGTAGATCAATTGCAAGATCACCTAGTTGCCCTGTCTGGGCCCGGGGTAGAATTGCCCCAGAGCATGGTTCTGCTAATCGTAAAAGGTGTTCAAGAGAATAAGTCCACTCGCTAACATCAGTAGTATGGAAGGGTAGTATTTTACTTCCCCGAAAATGAGGCGAGCTCTGGCAATCGTCGTCGGGGAATTTGCCCTCTTTCCCTGACGACCCCTCGACGACGATGATGACAATGACACACACGACGATGACGAAGACATGAACCGACCGCAACGTGAAAACATTTACCTTACCCGTGGCTGTTATGACCAGCATGGCTTCCTCATCCCCCTATCCCCTAGGTGAAAGTGGTGCATTTATGACCTAACGGTTTTGACGCGTCCTTAATTCAAATTAATAATAAAGAATATCCCAACAAACCAACAAAATACTTTAAAATCGAACATAGTTTCACAAACACATTTAATTAACTACAATATCACATGCGCCACAATATGACCTACCGTTGAAGCGGCCTAGTTTCCTCACGATCCGTCGCCGAATACTACACAGACACAATACCCCGTGCTCCAACGTCCGATACCGTTCCATAGATCAATTGCAAGATGACCTCGTGCCCTATAGGGCCTGTTAGGATATCATAGCCATGGTTGTGTCCCGTATCGTAGCTTGCTAAACCCAAGGCAACAATCTCGGATACCAACGGGCGTTGTACCGTTTACGCAAGCCAAGTTCTCGAGCTTTATATCAGCTGTGCGCATGAGACCGCATTGAAATGCAAGTAGTCCAGCCCTTCGCGCATCTGTGTGGTAATCGTTAACACAGTTTTTGTTGAGTCCTTGTGAAAGTTTGTGATATCGGAGCACTTTTCAACCGATCAGTCCCAACACTCAAATAAGTTACTTCTCATAGGAGCCCGGATAAAATAACTTCTGTGAATTTTGAATCACATTTATAACTCTTGGGCTGTAGGGATCATTTGGGTCAGCATTGTTCACACTTACTCTGTCTATCAACTCGCTCGTGCCCATACATAATGTCATGGCAATCATGTCCTTTAGCTGTTCTTTATTTCCTCCTACACCATTGACATGCGCCATTGCTAAATGCTTAGCCATTTCTAATAATGTGGTGCTTAGCAACATACCTCTTAAGTGATAATTTCTTCCAAGTTAAATGTCCTTGCAGACTACTAACGGGGTTATCATACTTTCTTCCATGTCGTACTAGCCGTCTGAACAACAAGAGACAGCATTTGATATTTTGTTTTAACCAATGGTGCTTCATGCAATCAAACCCTGCACTTCACATGACAGACACAGAATTCTTATTACAATTCTTCGTTCTTGGTGTCGGTACTAGATCTTACGTTAAATGAAGCTTTCGTTAGTATTGATGGATCAACAATATCAAAACAAAAACAAACAGCCATGGAGTTGACCACGAAGCAAGGAAGCCTACTGAATCAGTTCACATATATGCCCCGGGGAAGATTGGCCCAAGAGCATGCTCTAAACAATCGTCCAAGCAATTCCAGAGAAAAAAAATCCCCTCGCAAGCTCAGCTAGTAAGAGCGGAGTATATTTTCTCTCCGAAACTAGCGGCGAGCTCTGAAATCGTCGTCGGGGGAACCTGCCCCCTTCTTTTAACGACCCCCCGGCGACGATGACAATTACATCACGACGATGAACAAAGACGATGACGACCACGAAGTTAGAAACCCCCTTGCTCCCCTTACCCGTTGGCTGTTCTGACCAGCATAGGCTCCTCCTCCCCACCCCCCTTAGGCTAGAGTGGTGCTTATGAACCTAACGGTTTGACGCGTCTAACCACTTTCACAAAAAACAGCGGCGAGATGTGAACCTAAACAACATAGAAACGACAAACAAAGTAACTTAATGGGTCATATACATAAATATAACCATAACTACAAGTTTTACAGTTTTTCATGGTACTGGTCCACACCTCATGGTCTACTTACTACTTCGCTCCTTGTCTCGTGGAACGTCACCGTCCTAACAATATTGTCACCTGTTTGCGAAGACGGCGGCTCCGGCTCCGGCAACGAGGATGGACCGCTCGATGCGACGAACACCGGGAGTGCCCTCGTATGCGCGCGCAACGCAACAGCCACACCAGCGCTCGGCGGTCAAGCACGGCGAACTACAGAGGCGGACTCCCTCGTACTAACAACAAGCGCAGTAACGCAACATAACCATCACGACACCCCCCAGCCGCTCGTCACCACCGAGAAGCTATCTGTAATGATGGTGAGTTCTAGAAAACGTTCGCAACCAGCTTCCATAATCACATTAAGAACTATACGAACACACAGGCGACAAATTTTCTGAATTTCTTCAAATTAAACAAATTTAATTCACACATACACATTTCTTAAAATGTATTTAATCCGATTCCTATAAATAACATTTCTTTGCTATTAACTATCCGCTCATAATTGTATTTTCCTTATAAATACACTAAGAAAACCATATATCCCAAACACACCATAACTCTCTCAACAACTTTCAGTCATCACATGCGGTGCAATATGACTAAACAGGTTTGAAGCGCCCTAGTTTCTCAACGTCGCGTCTGAAAATGGTCACTTTTTACTTTGATGATTTTGCTAACTTTTTTAACATATTTGGCTATCTCGCAACTTTGTCTGTAACTCCGCCATTCTTTTGTTTTCTTGATTGATTTATTTTATTTATTATTTATGTAACGTCTATCCTATTCAGTTATAACAACGATTTACAAAGGAGGCAACTAAATAGAGTTCTAATAATAATGATGCAGAAACTACAATTAAACTCATTTAGTAACATATTTGAAATAGTCATACAACACAATGCATTTCACACAACAATTTTTGTTTAACAAATAAAAATGATAATAATGTATTTACTGAATGAATCAAATATAAAAAAGGGTGGGGAATGAACAGGAAAAAGGAGAAAAAAAGGAAAATGAAAAAAAGAAAAAAAAAGAAAGAAGAAGAAGAAGAAAAAAAACATAAAAAAAAGAAAAACAAAAGAAAAAAACTGATTTATTAGACTATCCACTCAACGAATATGAGGTTTTGCCAAAATCAGGAACAGCTAATCAGGGCTATAATTGCAAAACTTTCGCGGAAGAAACCACCGAACGCGAATCTTTGTTCTTGAGTTCAATCTTCATTTTGTGTTCAAATCTTGATAACAGTATAGTCTTAAAAATCTTGCTATAATAAATATTATATCAGATTATATAATTATTAAACTTGTTCATGTCAAACCTAAAACTGATCACAGCAAGATACAGGACACCTAATTCAAGTTTCTAGCTCCATCAGTGGGCGGTAACCCGACATCTAGGCAGAAAGATTAATTGAAAATACATTGCTTTATATCATAATCAAAGCAATAATGACAAACAAAGAGAAAATCAACTCATTATAGAACTTATGAATGTAAATAAACATTCCACAAATACACATACAATAACTATAAATAATAGTACAAAATCAATTCTTGCTCTTTGTTCATTATCATGCTTCAAATTTACAGTGTTAAATTGTAACAATTCCTGATCAGTAAACTGGCTTCTAAGATGATAAGAAATTGAATTCCATAGGATACGCCTCTGTACATAAATGACTTTTCTAATGCTTTCTAATTTAATCCTAGGAACTCCAATAAGTTTATTAAAGTAGAATTTCTATCAAGATCAACAATTTTAAAAATAATTGGGTAGAATACCTAAACATGTCACATTTGCAATACTTTGTTATGTATTAACCAGCAAGCTTATACTTTCATCCTTTCCTCATCGTGAAACAATCAGACTGCAATCTGGCTCAAGGGAAATGAATCAAAACAGATGGTCAATTTCTCTTCTGGATTACAACAATACTCAGTAAAGGTCTTACTGCCCAACCACTAAGCATAATCAATAACAGAGTGAATATAAAGAATCTCAAGTAACGCTCAACATTCTCTCGGTACAAACCTCTTCATTCTACTTATATTCCATTGGCTGATGATACTTTATTAACACACATATTCTATGTTTCATAAAATTTTAAATTACAATCTAAGGAAAACCTCAAGATATTTAATTCAAACACTCTAGAAATTACTTCCATTACATTCAACGTCAATGAATAATCATTCTGCTTCTATCATTACCTTACGACACATCATAAATTTGTTTTGCTATAATCTAATATCGAGTTCCTGAATTTTAACCAACCATCCATCTCTTTTAGAACTTCTTGAAGACGTCTTACGATCTCTTCGACATCCAAACCTTCTAAATAAAAGACAAGTCATCAGCATATCAGATATAATTGGATTCCTTCCATTATTAGTTTGAATTATAATCTATATAAAGAATAATAAAAAGAGGTCCTAATATTGTCCTTGGGTACTCCACAAAATCTATTGACTACTTTTGAACTATATTTTGCAAGATTTATAAACATTTTTAAATTTAAAATAATCTGCCCAAAAATGATAACAATCGGACTTACGTGTTATACTGGTTTAATTTTTGTTAAAAGGGTAAAAAAAAAGTACTAAATCAATGCTTTCACAACACATGAATCAACAAAGACAGCTCAAAACTTACCATTTCGGTTATCATCCTTTATAGATAAATCTGTAAATGCTAGAAGGGCAGTTTGTGCGTTTGACCTGCCCGTTCCTGAAACCATGCTTGGTTTGCACTTAAACTTTAGATGCATCCACTTCATGTAATAACCTTTTGTTTAAAATATTTTTCAATAATTTTCCCTATAATTGGAGAGGTTGTTATTGTCGATAAGAATTCCTATCATTCTTTTACCTTTACCTTATAAATAGGCGTTTACCACTTGCCAATTTCAGCTGTGTTGGGAAATCACCTACAAGAAAGAAATGGGAAAATAAGATACGCTAATAATCCGACTATTGAATGCGCATTTCTTAAATACTATGCATGGAATCTCTTGAATTGTTGCGGAGCTTCTAATTTTAAGTCAGTGGTTCGAGACAAAATAATGCTGATTACATAATATAGGGATGTGATTTCGGAATGCATAATTTCACTTGTGTATATTCCTTGACGTCCCGTTTGAAATTAAAAACCTTTTGTTATTAGAGATTGTCCAGAGCATGGCTCTGCTAGTCGTAGAAGCGATTCAAATAGAAAGGTCCCCTCGCAAACATCAGCTAGTACACAGGGATGTGTATAAACTCCCCGAACTAGAGGCAGCTCTGGCAATCTTCTTCGGGGGAACCTGCCCTCTTCCCTAGACGACCCCCCTGCGACGATGACATTGAACACAACGAAACGATGACAAAGACTATAACGACGCGCGACACGTGAGAACCCCCCTTAAAACCATGACTGTTCTGACCAGCAATGCCCCCCCCCTCTTTGGCTAGAATGGTGCATATGACCCTCGGTTACGCTCCCTTAATCCAAATAAACAAACGAATTGGAGACTAATAAGTACGCAATTGTATTCGTTGTCGGGCATTTTGGATCGTAAGGGATTTTTGCTTGGCTCCTCCTCGTAAACCCTTCTTTGACATTTCAAGAAATGTTTTGCCAATGGACACCTTACTATCATTATTTGCCGTCTTTTTTATATAAAAAAAATCAGAAGATAATTGATACCCTTGTTCTTTCATGGCCGCCATTTAGAATTGTAAGAGAATATTGTTCTTGGCTCCCCCCCGCCCCCCTCCCGGTCCCTCCCCACTCCCGGGGCCTCCCCACCCCCCCCCCCTTTGCTCCCCCCTCCCCCCCCGTCCCCCCCCTCCCTTTTCCTTCACCCCTCCTGCCCCCCCCCCCCCTCCTCCCCCCCTCCCCCCCCCCCCCTTCCCCCAAGTCCTCCCCTTCCCCCCCGTCCCTCCCCCCCCCCTCCTCCCACCCCCTCCTTCCCTCCCCCCCCCCCCTCCCTCCCTCAAAAAAAAAAAAAAAACACTCCCGACCCTCGCTCCCGATTCCCAACCCCCCCCTCCCTCCCATCCATCCCCTCACCCTCCCCCCGCCTCCCTCTCACTCCTCCCCCTCCCTTCCCCCCCCCTCCTCCCCCCCCCTCCTCCCCTCCTCCTCCCCCCCCCCGTCCCCCCTCCCCCCGCGCGGGCGCCCCCCACAACAAAAGGCGCTCCCTCACCCCCCCTGCCCCCCCGTCCCCCTTGTAACCCTATCCTCTCTCCCCCCCTCCCTACTCCCCCCCCTCCCACCTTCCTCCCTCCCCCTCCCCTCCCGGGGTTTGTGTCTGCCATTCCCCCCCCCCCCGCTCCCCTCCCCCCTCCCCCTTCCACCCACCCCCCCCCTCTCTTCCTCCTCTCGGCTCCCTCCCCCTCCTTCCTCGCTCTCCTCCCCCGTCCCCCCTCACCCTCTTCCCCCCTCTCCCCCCCTCCCGCTCTCCCCAGGGCTCACCCTCCTTCCCCCCCCCCTCATCCCCCGCCCCGCTCCCTCTCCCCCTCTCTACTTCTCCCCCCACGGGCTTCCTCCCCCCCCCCCCCTCCCCCCTCCATCCCCCTTCCCTCCCTCCCCTCCTCCCCCTCCCTCTCCCTCCGCTCCAACTCCCCTCCCCTCCTCCCCTCCCCCTTCGTCCCCCCTCCCATTTGTTCTCTTGGCGTCCTCCCTCCGCTCCCTCATCCCCCCCTTCCCTCCTCTCCCCCCCCTTGGCTCCCCCCCTCTCACCCCCCCCGCCCGGCTCCCCCCCCCCCCCCCCCTTCTCTCCCCCCCTCCCCACCCCCCCCCCCTCCCCCCTCCCCCCCCATCCTCCCCCCCTCCTGGGCTCTCCTCACCTCGCCCCCCCCCCTCCCCTCCCTCTCCTCGCTCCACCCCTCTCTCCCCTCCTCCTCGCTCCCTCCCCCTCCCTCCTCCTTGCCACCCATCCCCCCCCCCCCCCCCTCACCCCTCCCCCCCCATCACCCCGCCCCTCGCTCCTCCCCTCCTCCCCCGCCCCTCCGCCCCCCCCCCCCCCCCCCCCCCCCTCCCCATTCCTTGGCTCCCCCCTTCTCCCTCATCCTCCCCCCCCCCCCTGCCCCGCCCCCCTTTGCTCCCCCCCCTTCCCCTTTCCCCTTGGCTTCCGGCTCCCCTCCTCCCCGCCCCTCGGCTCCCTCCCCCTATCCCGGCTCTCCCTCCCCCCTTGGCTCCCCCCCTCCCTCTCACCTCCCCTCCTCCTTCCGCTCTCCCCCCCCCCCACCCCCCCCTCCCCCACCCCCCCCCCCCCCCCCTCCCTCCTCCCCCGCTCCTCCCTCCCCCCCCCCCCCACCCCGCTCCCTCCCTCGGCTTCCTCCTCCCCCCCCCTCCCCTCTACCCACCCTCCCCCCCCCTCCCCTCCTTCTCCCCCCGCTGCTCCCCCTCCCCCCCGGCTCCCCCCATCCCCCCCCCCATTACGCTCCTCCCTCCCCCCCCCTCCCCCTCGTCCGGTGGTCGCTCCATACCCCCCTTTTCTGTATACTTTTTTCTATAATCAAAGAGAGACTAGTGCTCTCAGTGGCACATTTTTTTATCATTATTTAGCAGTATGTTTATAATATTCAAAAAAAGGAAAATTATAACTTATTTTTTAACATGGCGGCCATTTTGAATCATAAGGGTATTTTTCATGGCTCCCCCCTATAACCCATTTTTAACATCTTAAGATATTTTTGCCCAGTAGTGCCTTCCTAATATTATTTACCGTATTTTTTACACTCAAAAAGGTAACGAATAGGCACTTTATTCATGGCCGGCATTTTGCATCGTAAGGACATTTTTTGTGCTCCCCTTCTGAAGCGCTTTTCTTTTGACCTTATGAATATTTTGCCAAGTTAAACCGATCCTACTATTATTTGCCGTTTTATTTTTGTGAACAAAAAAAAGCCCAGGCTAATGATAACGGTGACACCCTTTGTTATTCAAGTATGCGTGTGTTGGAGAAATATTTTGCACATTAGAGTTTTCTTGTAAATAGACTTTTTTTCTTACTTTTCACTGCGTCACCTGAACTGGTTCTATCGTACAACAAAATAAACGAATCTCTTGATGGTGTGTAACCGTCTTTCTGGGATTTCTTTTGGGTGCATGAGATGATTGCGAGAAGAGCATGCCGTCCAGCTCAGGCATGACGCTATTCGCAAGTGACCAGGCCTTCTTTTTACCGTGACCAGCACAGCTAGACACAAGCGTCACACCGGTTAGGCACGAAAACATAGGAAGAGCACGTGTCTTGACATGTCCAGACTCTGAGGCAGTATCATGAGCTGCCAAGTATCGCAAGTTCTTTTCCGTGCCAAATTCCACCCAGATCTCGTCGGATTGAAGGAGAACCTGCATGGAATGAAATACTGCCACACCACTACGTCCAGTGTCACTGTACGTATTAGTATCTACGGTGGCCATACTTGGATGCATGAGCAGCATGCAATATCCGTACGTGAATCAGCCTCACTCATGTGTACAAGGAACGATTTGTGTCAAGCTCTTCCAGTTGCAGGTTGCTCAGAACCATCTTCCCGTCGTTTCAACAAATTTGTTTTCCTTCACCTGTTTGGAATGGTGCATGATTCTTAAGCTACATAAAATACCTATTTACAAAATTCTTTAAAAGAAGCAGAAGACTCAACGTGCGTTGGAAAGGGTGTGGCAAAGACGTGGTACATTCAACTATTGCCTGAAAACTGGCAAAACTTTTTTTAAATGTAAATGATAGCAAACGGAGCTTTTTGGCATCCTATCTCAAGACCCCACTTTGACCTCCCTGATGACTACGACTACGACGTGAGAACACTCTTTCCTCCCCTTCTATCTACTATAATCTGTCCAAAATAAGAATTTTTGAGGAAAAAATTGCGATGTCGCTGAATTTTTGCAGAAGACCTCCTTATAATACTACTTATTAACATACTAAAACTACCCCTAATCGGGACTGGAGCGTCGACCGCCATATTGGCAAATGGCGCCAAAGGTGGTTTGTTATCGAATATCTCAAATTTGGTTTGAGATAGACAAAATTCTCAATTGCAAAAATATTCCCCCTTTAATTTCCCTACAAAACAGTGTCTTCTTAAGTTTTGGTAAGGGGCAAAGGTTACGTCACAAATCGTGGTTTATATGTTGCTCATTGGAGAACCAGCTTTATTTCCAAATTTTCAACGCCCAGCATCAAACAATGCCTGGTAAAATCCGTAGAATCGATTTAAATACAAAGGACTTTTAGTAACGGGGTTTCATGAAAGCCTTCCATTAGTATTTTACCAAAATCGGTCTGGCGAAATCGAAGTTGCATTTACCCGGATTTGGGTTTTTCCATTGTTGGCATTTCTCAAAAATGCCCTTTTTTAGGTGACGGCTGTCCCTTATTAAGCAACGTAAATAGCATTGGAGGAAAAATTCTGCCTACGGCACATTGAAATGACTGACACTAATGATCCGATTACAACCAAAGTTTAAAAATCCAAATGGCTGTTTATTCCTAATATCCACAACCATCAAGTGAATATGTACAAATAGAGTGTAAAAACAGCACGAAAACAGTATTCCATATTGTGAATATTAATAATTAGCTGCATATTGATTTAAACTTTAGTTTTTAATCGCTCATTATTTATGTCATTTCAATGTGCATAGAAAGATTTTTCCTACAATTCTATTTAGTGCTTCATAATGGACAGTCAAAGGTCATTTTTGAAGGAATTTGGCCAACAATGGAAAAACCCAAATTCCGGGTCAATGCAAAATTCAATTTCGCAGACCTGAGTTTTTAAAATACTATTGGAAGCTTTCAATGAACCCCATACAAAGTCCTTTTGGATTTAATCGATTTCTTTCGGAATTTACGGCATTGTTGGATGCTGGTAGTGAAAATTTGGTCGAAATATCTGGTACTCCAATGGCACATATAAACCACGATTTTTGGACGTAAAACTTTGCCCTCTACCAAAACCTAAGAAGACACCTGTTTTTTGTAGGGAATTTGAATGTGGATATTTTTGGCCAGTGAGATATTTTGTCTTCCTCAAACCAATTGGAGATATTCGATAACAACACCTTTTGGTCGCCATTTTCCTATATGGCAGTCGAAGCTCCAGTCCGTTGTAGGGAGTTTTAGTATGTAATAAGTATTATATAAGGAAGGTCCTCTGCAAAATTCAGCGACATCGCAATTTTTTCCTCCAAACGTCAATATACGGATCTTATTTGCAGGATTATAGGCTTTAGTGGTGTATTTGTAACCAACAGTTGACGAGCCCTTAATCCACATAAACCTTAAATTTAAACTAAAGTAATGTATTACGAACTAATTTGAACGCGGCGCGCCTTTATGAACTATAATCAAAGAAAATATACTTAAAAAAAAAACCAATTTAAAAAGTATCAACTATACAAAATCATTTATTTATTTTCAAGTTATCACTTGCGGCGCAATATGACCCTAACCGGTGCAGTGCCCTAGTTTCTCACGTCGTCTTGAACGATTCCAAGTCCTCTTTTGTCTGGGCCGGGGGTAGAATTTGGTCTGGAAACATGGATCTGCTAATCGTACATTGGCGATTCAAAAGAAAAGAGAACCTCGCAACATCACTAGAAAGAGGGGAGATATTATGCCCCGAAAACTCGAGCAAGCTCTAGCAATCGTCGTCGGGGACACCTCCCCTTCACTTGACGACCTCCCCGACGAACGATAACAGGAACACAACGATCGTGACCAAGTCTATGACGCTCCGCGGCCGTAAGAACCCCCTTTTCTCCCCCTCTTGAAGCTGGGTTCTAACCAGCATTGGCCCCGTTTATCCCATCTTTTTCCCCTGGGCTAGAGTGGCCACTTATTGCCTTACGGATGACCGCGTCCTTAATTCAATAATTAAATTGCACCACGCTAACATATATAAGCTATATAAACTAGAGGCGAGCTCTGCTCTTGTCACCGGCGAACGGTCTTTCTGACGACGACCTCGCAGAGGACAAAGACCATTAATTTCCTAACTATGACACAGACGATGACGAATAACGACGTAAGAATCCCCTTCCTCTCCCATATTTCCCAGACTATAGTGGCGCCTTATACCTAACAATTGACGCACGGCTATATCAAATCCCGTCTGGGCCCGGGTAGAATTGCCAGAACGTGGCTCTGCTAATCGTAAAAGGCGATTTAAGAGAAAAAGTCCACCTCAGCAAACATCAGCTAGAAGGAGCGGATCTTACCTTCCCGAAACTATGAGGCGAAGCTCTTGGCAATCGTCGTCGGGGACCTTGCCCCCTTCCGCTTTTTGGAAACCCCGGAAAAAACCCCCCCACCCCCTGGTGGACGATGACAATGACACAAACGAACAATGACCAAGACGATGACGAACCGCGACGTGGAGAAACCCCCCTTCCTCCCCATAGACCCGTAGCTAGGTTCTGACCAGCTGGGCCCCTCCTCTCCCACCCCCCCTTTAGGCCTAGAGTGGTTGCATTCTGAATAACGGTTGCGGCGTCCTTATCCCATCATAAAAAATCCTTTTATAAAATTAGAAAACCAATAGAACCATCAAACACACCAGAAATTAATTAGTAATTAGATAACAATCAGGCGGCGCCGAATATAATGACCTAACCGGTCAAGCTGCCTTAGTTTCTCACGTCGCCGTAGGTACTATTTAATTCTTATCTCCACTATATGCTAGAGTGTCGCATTTTGACCAAACTGTTGACGCGCCCACAATCTTTAATAACCAACATAGTGTTTTTGCCCAGGAGCATTTCTGACTTTTCTAATCGAATCGGCGGGAAAGAGGCGAAGTTTATCATTGCAACTCATCTAGTACATATTTTACTCTCCCCTACTAGGCGGCTCTGGCTGTCGGCATGAGCAGGGGTTACATCGTAGATTTTTGAGTTAGTCCAGCCTGTCACGTGCTAATAGAGGAATTGAAAAAGCCCATGACAAACTATCTGACTTCAGCAAGATTAATGAGCCATTAATCAACATAAAACTCATTCCCTGTCTGGGCCGGGAAGAACATGGCCACAGAGGCATGTCTACTGCTATCGTAAAAAGCGATTCAAGAGAAAAAGTCCACCTCGCAAACATCAGCTAGCAAGAGCGGGTATCTGTACTCCCCAAAACTAGAGGCGAGCTCTGGCATCGTCGTCGGGGACCTTGCCCCTTCCATTGACGACCCCACCGGCGACGATGACAATGACACAACGAACGATGACCAAAGACGTGAAGACGACTTTGCGACGTGAGGAAACCCCCCTCCTCCCTTACCCGTGGCTGGTTCTGACCATCATGGGCCCCTCCCTCCCACCCCCCCTTAGGCTAGAGGGTGCATTTATTACCTAACGTTTGACGCGTCAAATAATCCAATCTCGTCCAGATTCAACTTTAGATATCGCTGCCAGGAGTAACGGCAATGTGTCCGCCCTTTGCTCGCACAGGGCTGTTACAGAATGGCTTTTTTTGCCGAGCAGCTAGTACAACTCTTTTAGATTCAACACAAAACAGCAGCACATAAAATCATTTGAACAGCCAGTGAGGCGAAGCTATCCCCTTGCAATTTCAAACCACTCAAAGAACTATCAAAGAACTAACTCACGACGTTAATAGAACACACGCACACGCACTAGCACCACACGCACCCGCACACGCACACGCACACAGCCACGCACACGCCAGCGCCAAGCACGCACACGCACCATCGCACAAGCGCCACGCACAACGCACAAGTTGCTATGGAGACGCACAACAATATGCAAAAATAATGTTTGTTAACAATCTGTACATGTGTGCAATCGTCATATCATCCACTTTATCATTCCTGTACATTCAACTCATCACATCATTGATAGCATGTAACATTCCATATTTTGGTATTTATTAGTTATGTCAATGGTAGTGAGACACATTTCAGGACATGGGGCCTGCCTAATCTCCTCACTACCATCATTCTGTCCTGCCTGATATATTGTATCATTTTTATATATGTTTTTAAATGTCATAAAACATTCTAAAAAATAAATAATAATAATAATCATTCATCATCTATTATGAGAGTAGTTGTTTACCATCCCCGAAATACAGTCGAGCTCTGGCAATCGGTCGTCGGGACCTGGTTCCCTTCCCTTGATGACCTCGAACGACGATTGACGACAATAACACCACGAACGATGACAACGACGATGACGACCCGCGACGTGTAAAACCCCCTCTCCCCTTACCCGTGGCTGGTTCTGACCATCAATGGGCCCCTCTTTCCCCACCCCCTTTAGCTAGAGTGGTTCATGACCTAACGGTTTACGACGCCTTTGTACACAATATCACACATAATTTACTAAAAAACCTAAAGAAACCAAACAGATAAAAAAACCAATTTATTACTCCAATTTCACAGGCGGGCGCAATATGGCCTTAACCGGTTGAAGCACCTAGTTTCTCAAGCTCGGTTCATTGTGCTTTGCTCTTGTCGAACTCTATTCAGTACTTCACGGTTCAACTCGCCACGGAACGACTCGGGAGTAACAGTAACGTTCCGGTTGTTGTTGGTGAGGTCGAAAGGGTAATTTACATGGCTAGTGGACGTTCAATGTGAACATGATCGCAATCATTTTTAAACATTCAAATGACATATAACTGTGTGTATTATTTCCAATCGGGGAGAAATTTGATTTAAATTGTATACTTTCATGAAACAAGGGACACGCACGAGACTTTAATGGCTTAGGCCTTCTAAACGTAGGTTTTTTCTTTGGCCTAGTAATGTTATTTTGTTCGAGAAATTTATAATCCTTGGTTGTGTTACGTTGTAGGCCGAGGCTTATCATCCACCATTTTACAAATCAAACTAAAAATTATAACCGAGTCGGACTCGGTTGCCCCGTATTTAATCGCAACACATGTCGACCTAAACCCGGTCGACGTCACTAACACCGAGTCGATTACGGTAGCAAACGCCAGAGTCCCCTCTGTCAGAGTTATGGAATTCGGGGTCCTGGCCCTGTGTAGGTTTGGCCCAAAGCATGGTATCTGTTTAATCGTAATAAGGGGATTCAAATGAAAAAAAAGTCCACCTATCGCAAACATCAGGCTTATTTGAAGTGTAGTATTTTACTCCCCAAAAATATAAAAGGCGAGCTCTGGCAATCGTCGCGGGGACCTTGTCCCCATGCCCTTGAACGACCCCTCGACGACGATGACGACAATGACATCACCAGGATCATATCAAAGGATTCTCTATCGTTCTGCATCGTTTATGGAACAACATCTACCCGGCTGCGTGAAGACTTCCAGACATTTCAATATTGACTATTAGGAACCTTTCAAAATTTCTTATGGAGACGCATCAATCAAGTAATGAACATCTGGAAGTAATCAAATTATTTTGTTACCATTATTTGTACACCTTGACTGTCAATTTTCACCATCATTTATTCACACCTTTCACTATCTCATTTATATATTTTGTAACATACCATCATGTTCACCCTTTACTAGCTATTGTTTACTGTCTTTTGTTCACGCTTTTACCATCAATTTTGTATTATTTGTTAATTTATGTTCTATTGTATTTATAGTGTGGTTTTAAAGACGTATACTAAGCATAGTAAGTTAGACACTTTGTGACTGGGGGCCTCATGGCCCCTTTCTAACTTTCTATGAGGTTGTACATCTTAATATTCGATTATCTGTACAACTTTCTAAAATTAAAATAATAATATAACGATGTTTAAGACAGTGACGATCCGCGGCGTGAGAAACCCCCTTCCTCCCCTAACCCGTGGCTGTTTGACTCAGTATGGGCTCGAACCCCTAAAGGTTAGAGTGTAGGTACATAATTATAGGGTTGTGATGTTCGGCATGCATTATTTCACTTGTTTAGATTACTTGACGGCCCGTTGGAATTAAAAACCTTTTTGTTTATTTAAGAGAATTAGCCCAAAGCATGGCTCTGCTAGTCGTAGAAGGGCGATTCAATAGAAAAGGTCCCACTCGCAAACATCAGCTATAACAGGATGTGTATATAACTCCCAGAACTAGAGGCGAGCTTCTGGCAACTTCGTAGGTGGACCCTGCCTCTCCTAGACGAAACCCCCGGCGACGATGACATTGACCAACGAACGATGACAAAGACTATAACGACTTCGACGTGAGAACCCCCCCTTAACCATGACTGTTTCTGAACCAGCATGCCCCCCCCCCCCCCTTTGGTCTAGAATGGTGCATTATAACCTAACGGTTGACGCGTCCTTCCATCCAAATAAACCAAAAGAAAAACAGAAAAGTCCCCTTACCCGTGATAACCTGCATGGCCCCTCCTTCCCACATCCCCTAGGCAAGAGTGGTCGCATTTTATCGACCTAATGATTGACCGCGTCTTAATCCAAATTAACCAAAGAAAAGTCCCCTTACCCGTGATGGTTTTGACCTGCATGGGCCCCTCCTTCCCACATCCCCTAGGCTACAGTGGTGTGCATAAATGATGACCTAACGGTGACGCGTCTTAGTCAAATAAACCTACATTTATCAGGTCGGGGGGTGGACGTATAACCAGTTTCTTGATCTGTGGACTTTCATGCTTGCTAGCCAGGCTCAGTACCTCCTCATCGTCGTCAATGTCTTCTATGACATGCATATTTCTACCAAATCTCTCCTTTCTTTCTATCCCCCCAGAGTCTTTCTTCATTATTTGTTTGCGATTATTTCCCTCTTTCTTCCAACGTTCTATTAATTTGGTCCCTCCATCTATCTCTAGGGCGTCCCCAACTCTTCTACACTCCCCAATGTGCGTTCGAATTCTCTGCATGGACTTCTAGTAGTTGCTTCATTCGCGTACGGGCCCATACACCGAAGTCTCTTTTCCTATTTATTTTTTATTTATTTATTTATTTTTATTTATTTATTTATTTATTATTTATTTAATAATCTATTTAATTCAAGTACAAGATTTATTTATATTTACACTTGCCGTTATGTATTATTCATTCCAATTCAATAAATCATTTTTCTTTTGCTATTTCTATCAACACCTTCATTTTCTTTTCCTTATAACAAGAAAACAATATAATCTTGAAACAAGTAAACCTTAAATTCATTTTCAAAAATTCAAAATTTCACATGATTACGCATTATGACCTAACCGGTTAAAGCGCCCTATTTCTCACGTCGTCTAGGTGGGACCTTTTGACTTCTCTTATAGGGAGGAAAGTGCATAAAGTGCATCTCACAAACATCAGCTACATCAATGTGTACTCCCTGAAAACTAAGCGAGCTCTGGCATTCGTCGTCGGCTGCCTCTTCCCTTACCTCTTGACCACCTCCCCTATGACGGAGACCATGACAACAAGAATGATGACAAAGACGATGACGACGACGATCTTTGCTCTGGGCCACTTTTGCTATCGTAAAAGGCGATCAAGGCAAAATGTCCACCTCGCAAACACAGCTAGAAAGAGTTCAAGTATATAACCCCTCAAAACTAAAGACAAACTCCTGCAATGTCGTCGGGGACACCTCCTACCTTCCCTTGAGGACCTCCCCGACGACGATGAACAATGACGATGACGACCTCGCGACGTGAGAAACCCCAACTCCCCTTACCCGTGGCCTGGTTCTGACCAGCATGGGCCCCTCCTCCCCACCCTCCTTAGGCTAGAGTGGTGCAATATGACCTAACGGTTGACGCGTCCTTAATCCAAATAAACCAAAAAAAATACGTTTTAGCCCGTTCAGAGGTTAAACTCAAAGCAACAGCATGTGGATTTTTTTGTTTTAACCGTGGTATATATGAATGAACGTCACGGTGGGGATGAAAAGGAGAATGGGTCAAAGACTCAAAATAAACTAGCAACTAGTTTCCGTAGGTTCATATTGCAGTTACCAATGCAATCACTGACCAATTCCAAGCCGCCCCAACCCACATTCGTCCGTCCATTCATAAAGGCTGCTCCCGCCTCCCAATGTCTGCCAAGATGTGACAAATCATGATTTCACGTACCAGAACAGATGTTGTTGTTTCAATAACATTCCCGTCGGAACACAAGTCCCAAGCCATGGCTATAAGTAAAAACTTTTTTTTGTTGAAAAAATAATGAGATATTGTGACAAGAATTTTTGGGCCTTGTTAAGTATAACGAGAACCGAAACGTTTTGAAATTTTTGTTCAAGAACATTTCTATGTTTTTTTTTCTCGATTTGGTTATTCGGGTAAACACTCCCGTAGGTGTAATTGTAATTGAAGGTGTTGTAGTAAATATAAATTTCCTATGATCGCATCAGCATCCGATTTAAAAGTACATTGTAAAGCCCGAAAAATCCGTCTCATCAGTGAAACGCAGCCCGGGTCCGTGCAGACCTCTAGCTTGGCCCCTCTCTTCCATATCCCCTAGGCTTAGAGTGGTGCATTATGCTAGCGTTGACGCTCCCTTAATCCAAGCGAAAAAAAACAGGCGGCGCAATATGACCGTCCGGTTTGAAAGCGCCCTAGTTTCTCACGGTCGTCGTTGAATATCAATTTCACCCCTTTTTGGAGCTGGCTCAACTCATCATTGCGTTCACACTAGAGTTTTGTAATTTTTACCAAACTAGGACTTCGCAACGCTTTTTCAGGCGCGTTGCTGAAGCGTTTTAAACAAAAAAAAAAAATGGGTTTTTTTTGTCTTTTTTTTTTAAACGACAAAATGTAAAATTGGATTTTTCATGAGAAACATTTTTTGATTGCGCTCGAAATTTTACATTATTGGAATAATTGCAATAAAATTGAGGTGCTGTGGAATGATAATATACTCGGAGAATGCGTGTAGATGTAACAAGTCAATAATTTTTTTTTTTTTTAAACGAAAAAAAGCGTAAAATTGGCGATTTTAATAACAAATTATTTTTTGATTGCGCTCAAGTTTCACAACCAATATATTACTTCATATTTAAATGTTCTGTAAAAAAATATTCTAATCGGATAAAGCATGTGGGTATTATAGGCCTAAGTCGAAGAATTTTAAAATTTAAAAAAATCGTGAAATTCGCAACATTTTCATAAAAAAAACTTTTTTTTCGGAGGGAGCTAAAATTTACACGAAATATAAATTAAAAAATTAAGTTTTGAAAAAAAAAATCATAACATCGGAAAAGAGCATGAAGGTGTTATAAGTCGGAACAATTTTTAATCGAAAAAATAGTAAAATTGCGATTTTTAATGAGAAATAATTTTTCAATTGCGCTAAAAACGTGCATTCTAAGTTCAGAGATTTCGGGGTCTCCATTAAATTCAATCTCAATTGGATTATCAGTTTATCCGGAAATCGTGTGACAAACACTAAAAACAAGAAAAACAAAAAAAAACGTTTTGAGGATTTTTTTCTCGCAGTGTAGTGAAATGGAATCTTCGCTTCGCTCACTACGCTCACCATAAGGAAAAAAAACGTCTGGGTCCGGGTAGAATTGGCCTAGACAATGGCTCTGCTAAAAAATCGTAAAAGGCGATTAAAGAGAAAAAGTCCACTCCCCAAACATCACTAGTAAGAGGGGAGTATTTACTCCCCGAAACTAGAGGCGGGCTCTGTCAATCGTTTCGTCGGGGACCTTGCCCCCTTCCCTTGTACGACCCTCTCGACGAACGATGAACGGCAATGACACCACGAAAGATACGAAGGACATGACGACCGCGACGTGAGAAATTCCTTTCCTCCCCTTAACCCGTGGCTAGTTTTCTGACCCTCCTAGTTTTATGTGGTGCATTATAACATTAAGGTTGACGCGCCCTTAACCCCCTTTTTTAAAATAAAAAAAAATCAAAAAAAAATCTATTATTTGTCTCTTTGTAAACTAAGAAACTTTATCAAACTCTCTTTATACAATTGATTTCATTAACCTACAATGTAACAGGCACACACTTTAGACTGTTGAAGCGCCCATTTCTCACGTCGTCTCGTACTTCAGCCATGCGTGACGGTTGACGCATTAATATTTAATAGTATTTAGGTCATTTTATTCCCATCCCTTTTGCTGACTATGTAATCTTTATTTCATAAAAACATTACGTCGGAACAATACAAAACAAAAGAGCAAAGTCATAGTAATAAACTTATAATATCACAGGACGGACCAATTAGACCACGTCCAGGTTAGGCGCCCAATTTCTCATGTCGTCGTTTTTGGGGGTTTTGATTTTTATTTGCTCCTCTTTTTATGACAAAGCCGATTAAACAAAATTTCGGGGGGGGGGGGGGGTGGGGAAATTGCGGTCATGCCAGTGACACAAGCAAAAGGCTATTGATTTACTACAACCATCTTTTATTTTTATTTTAAACAATCCAGAAAATTAAAAAACTCCGCCCCAACCGGGACTGATCATAATGATAATTTTCTGGATTGAAATTAAATACAAATAAACAATAAACCTACGGAGTGTTTTCCCGACAACCAATCGAGAAACAACCATCTTTGTTGGATGCACAAAACACACAATGTTGTGTTGGCTGCTTTGGCCAACTAATACTGTCCGCTCCTGCCTCTCGTCGGGGACCCCCCCCCCACCTCCCCTTGATGACCTGCTCGTCGACGAGGATCCATGACAATACTAACGAGACAGTACAATGACGACCACGCATGTTGTACCCTTACCTGTTCGTCCCCCCTACCTGTGGCTAGTTCTGACCAGCATAAACTTTCCTATCCATCTCTCTTTAGGGTAGATTTGGCCCCTTGTGACCTAAACGGGTAAACTCACAGACAGCAATGAATTTACTTACAAAATAAATACACAAGACAAGCCGCCACACTGTGAGCCGAACCAAGTTGACGCGCCCTGTTTCTCACGTCGTCGTGTTACCTATCCACATTATTTAGCCCAGAGCATTGCTCTTAATCCTATAAACCAAACCCTCGTGATGTAGAACCCCTCGTTCTCCCCTTACCAGTGGCTGGTTCTGACCAGCAAGGATCGTTTTTCTCCACATATCCCCCAAGGCTAGAGTGACGCGTTACGACCTAACGGTTGACATGCCTTAGTCCCCAAATAACAGTAAACAATACCAAAAAAAAAACACCCCCCCAAAACAAAAAAACAATAATTTAAATCAACTAGTTCACTAACTCATTAATTTACTTACAATGTCACATCAGGCGCAACAATGACCTGAACCCGGTTTCATAGCCTAGATTCTCTCGTCGAGCGTAACTTCTTTGATGTCTTTTGCACTACTTCGTCGCTGAGCGAAGGATCCTTTGCCGCATCGCGCGGCTTCTCCGATGACGCGGAATGAAGACGTGTATACCCCAAACCGGCGTCGGTGGTTCAGCTCTCGACTTGACACCCGTCGCAGGGCTTACTTGCAAAGTTCTTCACGCAGGCGGCAGGAAAGATATCTTCACGACTCTCGTTTTCGTGGTCCTCGAGCCTTCAGACCTCTACCAAGTTCGAATACACTACCCTTATCCGCCTTTACATATCAATTTTTCTAACTTTATAAATGTCGATGTTCTCTTGTTGTTTTTCATGAAATGTAAATGTTTAACTTGTAACGGCTGTATCAACTGTCAGGCTACAAGGGGGCCACACTTGCCCTGCATTAGCCTCCTGCCCTATGGGCAAAGTTAAATTTAATAAATAATAAACCCAGAGCATGGCTGTGCTAATCGTAAAAGGCGATTCAAAGAGATAAAGTCCACCTCGCAAACTATCAGCTAGTAAGAACGGAGTATCTTCCTCCCCGAAACTATAGGCGGCTCTGGAATCGTCTCGGAATTCCACCTTCCCTTGACGACCCCCTGTGGGGCGACGATGACAAGGTGGGACAAAACGAACGATGACGAAGACGATGAAAGACCGCGAAAGTTAGAAACCCCCCTTCCTCCCCTTATACCCGTGGCTGGTTCTGACCACATGGCCCCTCTCCCCTCCCCACCCCCTCCCCCCCCTAGGTAAGAGTGGTGCATTATGACCTAACGGTTGACGCGTCCCTGTTCCAATAAATAAAAACGCTGTATCACGTCAGGCTACAAGGCCACCACTTGCCATGCATTAGCCCTTCCTGCCCCTAATTGAGCAGGCTAAATTGAATAAATAATAACAAGACATGGCTCTGCTAATCGTAATAGGCCGAGGAAGGAGGAAAATACCATCTCGCAAACATCAAATAGAACCCCAGTAACGAATATTTGACTCCCTAATTACCGAACGGTTGACGCGTCCTGAATCAAAATAAAACAATAGAATGCTTCGCAAACGCTTTTTTTTCATGCGCGTTGTTGGATGAGCGTATGTTTTTTTAAACAATAACGCGTAAGAATTGGCCGATTTTCATGAGAAATTATTTGTCGATTGCGCTTAAATTTCCCACCAATAAATTAATTCCATAAAATAGGTTCTGTGAAAAAATCATTAACAATCGGAGAAAGCAGTAGGTGTTATAATAAGTCGAAAATGTTTTTAAAATTAAAAAATCATCGTAAACATTTCGATTTTCATAAAAATAATTTTTTCGATTGCGCTCAATTTCCCACGAATATATAAACTCTGTGAAATAATCATTGCATCGAATAAAGCATGTTAGGTGTTTAAAGTCGAATTAATGTTTTACAAATCGACAAAATCGTAAAATTGCGATTTTAATTAGTAATCATATTTCGATTGCGCTCAAAAACGAAACACTTCTTGAGTTCAGAGATTTTAAGGCCTCCACAAAATTTCATCGCAATTAGAGTATCGGTTTAGCCAAAATCGTGTTAAAAACTGACAAAAATACCAAAGAAAAAAACAAACATTCCGGATTTTTTTTTCTCCAGTGTAGTGAAATGGAATCTTCGCTTCGCTCGCTATGCTCTGTACGCTCACCCAACAATATGTAAAAAAAAAACTGTTCGAATTTATTGTCCGGGTTAATTAATATTACAATTATCATCTTTTTCATTTTCATGTAGTGTATACAAACTTAGAAGACAGTTTATTTTCTTTTGTGTCGTCTGTGGGTGGATAGAATTTGACCCCGAACTTGCCTCTGCTAATCGTTGAAAGCTATGAAAGAGACAAAGTCTTTGTCTTTACCGCCAGCACCCATAACATACCACACACCTTCCACATAAGATGAATTTTGATTATATTCCCAACCCTGAAATTTATTGGCCAGCTCTATGTTGTAAAGCGGAAAATGGTGGAAGGCATAAGGGGTTGCACCTCTAAAAACAATTCCTTGGCTGAGGCGCCTACCTGGCAAGCTAGGCTGCCGCATTGCAGATATCCTAGGCCCGGTGAATGCTTAAGACATGCACGGCAAGTGTCTTGGAAAGGATCAATACTTAAAAACACGCGAAGCAAGGGTCAATTTGGACCAATCAGAAATAGGGTATCATATGTGTTGGGCAGAGCATTTCCGCCTGGCCACATTCATATAAAAGGGCTGAGGGAGATTTGAGGAGGCTCTCTCTTTGCACAGACGTGCAGGAAGACTCTCGTCTCATCGCTAGCTAGCCACCTTGAGCTCTAAACTCTTAAGGTTCAGAGCAGAGTCGTGTTTTTCTAGGATTTGCAGAGCTCTTGAGCCCTGCTTATCAGCTTAGTTTTTCTTAAAAGCTTAAAGTAAAGCCTTATTTCTTCTAATTTCAATAACATAGAGAGACACCTGCAGTTTCATCTAGCATTTACTTGGTGAGTAATTCTTGGCTTTCTGCCATTTCTCGCACCTTCGCCCCCGTCGCACCACTCTTTATTTTAAGGAAACAGATAGCTCAACACCCCACCCCAACCCGTGTTAGAGGATTTGGGTGCTTGATAAAGACTATGAATATCGTGCATTCCCATAGAGTGATATGTGAACATGTATAAATTAGGGCCGAGGGCCGTGTAATGTAAATAAAGTTAGTACCACACAACCATTATTAAAAGGAAATCTTGTTAAGACTTTTGTACCACTCATAATAAATTGATGTCTCGGTGTTTTTCTAAAATAAATGAACAAACTAACTAAAAATTATAGATGATAAATTGTATTAAAAATGCTTCCCTGTTGCCTAGACTTTATGAAAATAAAACAATAGTTTCCCTTTTGTTGCGAAATAGCCCTCCTTCTTTTGTGACCCGGAGGACCCCACAAGTTCTTTGGCTTCCCCCCGGATCGTGGTTCGGCCCACGTCCGCAATAATTCCCTTTCCTGATTTACAACCCGAGACTAGGCCCCATTTGAGACCAGGTTGCAACGTAGAGATAGGGAATACCGGTGGAAACACGGTAGGGGGTTGGTGTCACATGGAGCGACATCTTGAACGAAATCCGTCTCAGTACTGTCAGTGACTTTGATCCGAAAAAGGGGATTGGTCCATGTATGCGAAAGAGCAGTTTCACCTCAAGCATTTGGGTCGACATCGAAAACCCTTTAGACCGTTTTTGCTGGAACGTTTTCCCCTCCTGGCGTCCCTGCTTGGACTGGGCAAAATAGCTTAGCCAGGTCTCTAGGGTAAATCCAACAGGGTCTCAACTTCTCTCCCAGCCCGTCGGTTCGTCCTTTATAACATTGTTGGCGACGTGAGAAACTCCCCAACTTTCCCCTTTCCCGTGACTGGTTCTGTCCCCTTTCCCCCATCCTCAAGGCTAAAATTGCGCATTATGTCCTAACGGTTTTACGCGCCCTGTTTTCAAGAAAAACTAAAAAATAACTAAGAAAACCTCAGAAAAACACAGCAAAATAAATGTATTAACTTACAATATCCCCAGGCGGCGCAAACTGACCTAACCGGTTGAAGCGCCCTTGTTTCTCAAGGTCAAGTTTTTTTGGACGTTTTCGTCAGCATTTGAGCTTGAACAATACCAATAAATAATCCCCCTTCTGGGCCCAGGAAGGTTAGTAGGGAGTTTAAATAAAAAACTGACATTCCAAAATTGCGTACAGCTATTTATAGCATCCCCCTGGCGTGAAATGGACCTTGCTCAAGGAGTAATGCCCAAGTGTGAAATTTTTTCATAGGTTTCTAACGCGGCCATAAAGTAAGACTGTCCCAACCATGAAAGTAAAACCCGCAAAATATCCAAAGTGGTACGATAAAGACATTATCAGCGCGCTTAAGGATAAAAACAGAACGTACAAATCATGGAAATCATCTGGACTACAATGCACAAAATTAGAATTCCAAGTGAAACGGTCCCATTTCAAAAATTTGAAAGCGTCAAAATATCGCGACTACATGTAAAATTAGACTCGTCAATAGCGTCTGACCCCAAGGGACTCTGGGGGTACATTCGAGGCAAAACAAAAACTTCACGTGTCCCCATTGAAATGGAGTTGAACGGCCAGGTAGCCCACGACGAACGCACCTGCAGCCAACTCTTTTTCGACTATTTCAAAACCACATTTTCCCCAGCCACAACAACAAAACAGCCCCTACCGGACATTCCTTATGTAGTAAACGAAACAATCACAACATTTAAAGTCTCCAGCACCGAAGTAAGTGACCAAATACGCGCTCTTAAGAACAACAAATCTCCCAGCCCAGACAACATACTAATCAACATTCTCAAGCAATGCAGGTGAGTCCTTTCCAGACCGCTGGCAGACATCTTCAACACAGCCATTAAAAGTGGTGAGTTTCCACAATAATATAAACAATAAAGAACAAGTTGACTCCGTTTATACCGACTTCAGCAACTAGCAAGGCGTTTGACAGTGTGGACCATCGACTCCTCATACACAAGCTACAAGGATATGGAATATGTGGAAACCTCAAAAACCTACTGACCAGCTATCTCAACAACCGACTTCAGAGTGTAACCATCAATTCGGGCGCATCAACGGCAGTTCCCGTAACATCAGGGGTCCCACAAGGCTCGATCCTGGGTCCCCTTCTCTTCGTCTTGTAATGCCACACCCGTTTAACAATATAGAACTTCAATTCAAACCAAATGTCCGTCTTTTAGGCATGGTGTTTGACAAAAAGCTAAATTAGAAACACCACGTTGTAGAGTTACGCAAAAGATGCATGTTGAAAATCAACCTATTGAAAGTTCTCAGTAAACATCGTGGGGTGCAGATAGGACTTGCATGTTGATAATTTACGGATCTCTAGTTTGCTCCAAGATGGACTATGGATGTTTCGTATACTCTTCAGCAAGTAACACAACTCTTAAACTTCTAGACACTGTCCACCATTGTGGCTTGTTTGCTCTTGGTCATTTCGAAAAACCCGGTAGTCAGTTTGTATCCCGGTCAGGTGTGCCCCCTCCTTGGCAGAACGGCGAAACCTCTTGATGGGACTACGTAAAAAAAAAAAAATCTATCCCCAAACCCATCCACAAACCTGATTTTTTTAATGTGAAATATTCAGACCTTTTTGAAAAAAACCCAAGGGAAACCCCTTCCCAAGGGGGTTAAATGTAAACTTTTGTTTAATCTTATAGAATTTAATTCCCAACAGTTTTTAATTTTGTTTTAGAAAAAAAACCCGCCCGGGCCCTACACCAGGGGCCGATTTTTCTATTCGCCCTTTGTCGTTTTGATAAAACTCTATTCGATGTGAATATAAAAAAAACTTTAAAAAGTTTTGCCATGAACATCAAAGGTTTATTTTTATTCACAGATGGCTCCAAATTGACAAAAAGGGTTGGAAGTGCCTTTATTGCCCCCTTAACTAAATTTTCAGGCCAAGCGACGTGTTTTTCAGTTTTCACCAGCGTTTTTGCCATCCGTGAAGTCTTAAATACTTTCTACGCTGCCCCGTTGGGGAATCCTTTTGGTTCGATACCCTAAGTTCCTTTAAGCTATAAAACTCTGTATTAGTCATCATTTGGTCAAGAACCAATTTATTTAGAAAAACAAACCTCCAAGGGTATTAATGATTTTTTGCGGGATACCTGGACACGGGGGCAAGGGGAAAATGAACACGCTATCGGGCTGAAGGAAGTTCCCCAGCGTCGCGACGTTGATTTTCAATCTGTTCCCGTTCCAGATTCAAAGTGGATCCCAAAAAGATTTTTTGGATTGCGAAGCTCTTGGGTTTTGGGTTGCAAAAAAAAAATTCGTAGTGTGATCCCCCACTTTTGAAAACAAAATTGTCCCCCTACGTCTCGACTCTCACTAGAAAGAGGTGGTTTGTCTAGAATTCGTATAGGCCTAACCCCAACACACGGATTCTTTAACAAAAAAAGGTTATTCCCATATGGACACAGGGAGTACCTTTAACCGTGCATCAATGCTAGCGGAATGTCCAAATATGATGCCTTGCGCACGCAATTTGATCTCCCCCAATTATAAAAATTCTATCTATGATAACGGCGACAAATTTTCAAAATTTCTATCCATAGAAATTCTATTTAAAAAATTTTTAAAATTTTCATCTTACATTTTTCTTTTTTTTCTTTTTTTTCATTTACAACAACCTTTAATTTTCTTTTATTTTCTTCATCTTCAATTTATTTTGTTATTTATACACTTAAAAACAATCAATCATCAAACATACCTGCTTTAAACCTTCTCATTTCTTTCTTACAGGCGGCGCAATATGACCTAAACCGTTAAAAGCCCCCTATTTTCCCTCACTCGTCGTCGAAAGACGATTAACCCGCTTTGCCCCAAAATTTAATATCGAATTGGCCCAAGCATGGGTTGCTAATCGTAAAAGGCGATTCAAGTAAAAAAGTCCATCTCGCAAACATCAGCTACAAGATGGGAGTATTATTACTCCCCGAAACTAGAGGCAAACTCGGGGCAATCGTCTTCGAGGAACCTCACGTTTCTTTTGACATCCCCCCTTTTAAACCCGGGGCTGATTCTGCCCAGCAGGGGCCCCCCCCTCCCCATATCCGCAGGATAAAAGGCGTATTATAAACATACTTTTTTGACGTGCTATTACTAAATAGGAAAACGTTTAAGCCCCGCCGGGGTTGATGGATGAGCTTTTTAAATTTTTTCAGTTTGCGTGGGATATCTTTACTTTTGAAAAGGTTTTGTTTTTTTGCCTGGGCATTGTAGTTGTTGTTGTCAATTCTATTATTTCTTGTCAAGGGTATTATTTACCGTAAAAAAATTTATTTAAAGCTTTATTTCTAGGTTTTCGGGCTTTTTTTTTTCTTTCAGAAGGACTACATCACCTTAACCTTAATGTCTTGAAATATGAACGTTGTAGCCCCCCCTTTTGGTCAAATTTGGGGCCCAAATAGCACAAAATATCACACAAAAAATCAAAAAACTTATAAAAAAAAGTTTTTATTTCAATAGATTCTGTCAACTTTTTAAACTTTTTCTTTCAAAATGCACTACAAAATCTTTATTTTTTTTAAATGTCCATGATAAAATGAACGTTGAGCCCCCCCTGTTTGGTCAGAATGGCCCAAAAGGGCACGAAAATATCGCACAAAAAATCGAAAAAATCGCTAAAGTTCGATATTCATGAGAAATATTTCTTCGTTTGCCCAAAAAAAACGGGAAGTCAAGGGTTAAGATTTCGAAGGTCCGTCAAATTTTCATCAAGATCCTATGCCTTTTGGGCCCGGGTAGAAGCGAAACAAACAGACAAAAAAAAACACCCAGCAAATTTTTTTTAAATTTAAGTGAAATTGAAGTTTTCACTAGCTCATCCAATTAAACAAACCAAGCCCACTGGGTTTGGGCAAAAAATTAAAAATCTTTTTTAATTTATCTTACATTTCCCATTCTGAAATCACCCAAACCCCCCTTTAAACACTTCAAAACCAAAAACTCCCCAAAAAATTCAACATTGTGTTTTGAAACTGGGGCACAAAAATACACTAAAAACACGCAAAAATATTCTTTCCCAAAAAGCTCACCCTCCTTGGTAATCAGCATGTTTTCACCGAACCACCAGCCAAATTAAAAAAACAAAATACGCGTTTTTACAGAAAATTGCTGTCGAGTAGTCAATAATGCCCAATTTTTTTTTTGGATAAAATTTTCTCAAGGCCCGGGGGGCAAAAAGATCGCCCCTGAAAATTTTTTACGGAAGATTTTTCCCTGGGACCGGGCTCAAAAAATACCAATTGGGAAAATTTTTTTTAAAAAGGTCAGGGCGACCCAATAATTTTTCTGAAAATTTTCAAAATTCATACCTAGTTTGCCTAAATTAAAATTTTTTAAGCGGTTATCTACCCTTTAAAAGATTCTTTTTACAATTAAATTAAATAGGGCACAATTATTGTTTAGGACATGCCCCACCCATTTTTTTATATTTTCCCTGCGTGTCCCACTGTGTGCGTGTCAAAAATTGAACCCCCCGATCCGGGGTTTACCCACTGCTAGTGGAGTATCGCACCGCCTGTGCAGTGGCTTTCTACCGGGGAGAGTGCAGCACAGACTCACTGATGCACCGGAAATTGAAAAATTTTGGCTTCGTAGGGGCAGTAACAAAAACCTTCCAGGGGCGGGGAGGTCCCCGTAGAGCTGCGCGACGATGCTAATTTTAAAACGTGTGTTAGGGTTCATAGTGTTCGTGCCTAGGTCTATGCGACGAAAAGTATAGACAGGTGCATTTAGTAGCGTGCGTTAAAAAGGTTTATGGGGACGATATACTGAATAATCGACTTTGCTATGGCGCTTACGGGACTGTGCTATGAAAAGTATGCTGCAGCTAGGTTTTATCGCGAGTCGCGACATTTTTTTAGGTTATAACGTGTGAGATTTGTGTTGTTGTGAAGCTGGGATAAAATGACGATTTATACATAAGATTTCTGTTTCTTAGTCCTAAAATCACAAGGGCCTATTCGGGACGATGAGGGGTGATAGTGACGATGGAGGACGATTCTAAAACATCATAATGGTATGGGGGGATACGAACCCACGCCCTCGTAGTCCCATACGCTTGAGACCACGCCCAAAATCACATTGCCACCGCGGACGCATTATAGATGTTGGGAATGTAAGTGCTATGGAATGGACTTGACAATGATCGATGACTTCAATAGGTAATTTTGGCAGATGTTGGTGTTTTGTTACAATACTAAAAATAAATAAATAAAAAAATCCTTTTTAGAGTCTTTCCTCTCAGTCACATAACCATTTCATGGGGTAAGGTAAACCAAACGACCAACCCAAACCCCCGTAGGCCCGACAAAATCGACGAAAAAGAGCGATAACCAACCAAGATCGATATTTTTTTTTAATAGAAATAAAAAAATCAGCGGTATGAAAAATGGAACACCCCCGGGTCAACGCCGAATCAACAAGGGGGATTAGCAACTTTAAATGTATTAGGCCCATGAGCCATCGTTGCTAGGACGGGTCAAAATCTCCGTTTTAAATTCTGCTGCGTGGGACGCGCTCTCTTTTATTTTGCAAACCCTCTGGGGCCCCGGGGGAAAAAAGGACCAAGCATGGCTCTGTAAAAGTAAAAGGCGACTCAAGAAAAAAAGTCCCTCTCGCAAAAATCAGCTAGAGAAAAGGGAGTATTTTACCCCCGAAAATAGTGGGGAGCTCTGGCAACCTCCTCCTTCCTCCCCTTGACCCCTTTCTGCTGACCACACTTGCCAAGTTAGTTGTCCGACAATAACGCTTCAACATTTAAACTAAAAAAATCCCATTCAATGTAATTTTTAATTTTCAAAAATAATTCCAAAAAAACACATAAATTAATTTTTTCAAACAAAAAATTGTTATACATTTTTTTTATAATATACGTAAAATATATTTAAAAATTTCCATCCAAGTAATCAATTTTACAAAATAATTTTGCATCATGCACTTTTTTTATTTTTTCCCCTTTCACGAATAGCATTTGTTTTTTTCTATAACTATTGTCCCCCAAATTTTTTTTTTCTTATAATATACAAATTAGTAAACAATTTAAATCACAAACACCATAACATATCTCACCAAAACCCCCAGTACTCAGGCAGCGCAAGATGATCCAAAACCCGGTTTTAACGCCCAAGTATCTCACGAGTGTTTTTTTAAGACTGGTTTAGATGCTGTAAACGGAGAATTAGTTGCCGACCAAGCAACGAGGCAAATAACACATTCTAAGGTTGTTTTCCCATCGTCTTGTTGATTCTGGGCGGTCCCCCGGGTGGGAAACGGTCCACTTATTGACGTCGAATACGGGGTTTTCTACTTAACTATCCGGGGCTCTAGTTGGTCTTGTTCGCTTGTTGATTGTGGGGCGAAATACAGGGTTAGCTTGGTCAAATTCAAATGTAATGTCCCCAAAATAAATCAGTTTGGGGTGATGATAGTCACTAAATCGAATGTTTTGTTTATTCATTTTTTAAAGGGTAAAAAATACTCAAGTAATTCTGCATTTTCTGTTTGATTTAAAATATAAATATTGACAAATTTTATAAGTAATGCATTTATCCCAAAAATAACACAGTCGTATCATTGCCATTTAATGATTTTTTGGGCCCCCGTCTTGGCCCCGGGGGAGAATAGGCCCCCGAGCATGGCCCTGCTAATCGTACAAGCGATTTTATACTCAGCAATTAAAGGGGAATGTACATTTTTCCGAAAATATTTGGGGCATGCCAAACGTCGTCGGGGACACCCCCCCTTTTACTTGACGACCTCTACGACGATGATGACTAAGTCGAGACGACAGCGACGTGAGACTGAGAACCCCCCCCCCCTCCTGCCCCCTTTTTAAAACCTGGCAGGTTCTGACCCGCATCGGCTCCTCCTCCCATATCTCTATAGGCTAGGGGATAATCTTTAAATTTTACGGAAGTGTTATTTTTCATTAAACTTATGATTTTCCTTTTTTTAACTGAATGCTATTTTGTATTTATTGTTTGCTTGAAGGGGGGGTTTTGGTCTAGGTAGGCTAGTTCATTGGGGCGGGCCAACTTTTTTAAAACAGTTTTTTTTTTCAAAGAAAAAGAAAAAAAACAAATTTTTAAAATTTGAAACAATGAAGAAAACTATTATTAACGATTTTTTTTACTAATCACCCAAAAATATATAATTTTAAAATTTGAAAAAACAGATCGAAAACAAAAACTCGCCCTTTCACTGTCATTGATTCGCCCTTTTGGTATTTAGGCTTTATTTTACTTACTAGGCCTAGGCCCTACCAACCTTTTTTTGCTAAAATACTCACCTACAAAACATTTAACGTCGTTTTTTTAATATAAAGGACTTTCACCCCAAAAAGGATTTTCGTTTAAAATAGCGACGTAAAGGGTTTTTAAATTTTTTTTGTTTCTATAACAGTAAAAAACGTGATGATTCTAATTTGGTTTTAAAAAATTTTAAATTTTTGAAGGTTCTTGCTGTGAGTACAACATCTCTCAGCACGGTCCTAGGCCAAGCCCGTCGCTCCCGTACTTTTGAACTTAGGCCTACTTTTTTTTTTTTTTAAACAAAGCGAAAAATTATTTTTTAATGGTTTCCCAGCATTTATTTTTAAATTTTCATTTTAAATATCATGATTTGGCAAAAAAAAAAAGTACAAAAAAAAAAAAGGCAATTTCGTCAAACAGTAGAGTTTCCCTAGGGTAATTGGTTCATTATGACCTAACGGTTTAAGCGCCCTTTTTCACGTCCCCTCAATAATGTTTAAAGATTACCCGCCCGACTGGTTTTCAGGGTCACATGTGTACTCTGCCGTGTCATGTTTGATGCTGTGCTAGAACAAGTTTAAATAATGTGAGCTGGCACTTTTTCGTTCGATATATCTTGTTGCATGCTCACTCAAAAGTTTAAGCTGAACTTTTAAAATATATTTGCCAATTAATATTGGGGAAAACATATTTACACTATTGTGCAGTGGGTAGCTTTCGGCAACTCTCTTTATACGCGCTGAAAACCCGGCACCTCACCATTGGTTTGGGGGGGTGCCGGGTAGGAATTTAAACCCTTAACATGCAAATGAAGTTTTAAATAAAATTTGATTCCAGATCCCAGGACTACTATTTCCTTCTTTTATGTAGTTTGTCCTAAAAACAAGCATCGTACAGGCCCCTTTGCGTTATTTGGCGCTGAGCCGCCAGAGGTGGTTTCGTGATAGCCTCCGTTTTTCGGGGGACTCGCTGAAAAAAAACTTCTTGAGTGACCATGTCTGTGTCCGTGGGGTTTTTGACCACATGAACCCTCCCTCTCCATATCCCCCAGAAAGTTTGATAGAGAAAGCATTAGGAAAAGGGAACGGTTTTACGCGCCTCTAATCTAAGTAAACCATATCAAACAAGACAAATTCTTTTAAAATTTTCTTTTACAAAAATTTACATTTTAATTTTACTTCAAATAAAATTTTCTTGGCTATTTTCTCTCGTTCATTATGTTTTTTTATTAAAAAACTAAGAAAACAATATATTTATCAAAGCACCATGCATCATTTCATTAACTTATCCCAATATCACAAGTGGGGCAAAATGACCCAACGGTTGAAGCGCCTAAATCTAAAAACTAAAATAAAAACAAAAATTTCATCGAACACTCTGACTGATAAAAGATTGCGTAGATAATCCCCCGGGTAATCAAGAAATGTGTTTTATTTAAATTTTCCCGCTACAAGTCAATGGGTACTACCCTGGTCCCCCGCAGTTCGTTACTCCAACTGGGCGGAGCCATATGACCTAGTTTCAACAACAATCAGATGTGGGCGGAGATTAATTTGTGACAAACTTTCTTAATTTTTTTTTTTCAGATTTATTTTTTGAACCAAATATTTAACACACATCAAACACATTTAATTTTTTTGGAAAAAAAAAAGCGTTAACTCTATCTAAAATTATTACTGTTAATTTAAAAAAAAAAAAAAAAAACAAAAAAACAACAGCTTTTTGCATAAAACTAACAAAAAAAAATCACAGGCGGGCCCAAAAAGACCTAACCGGTTTAAACGCCCCCATTTCTCACATCTCGTCATTAGGCTGCTGGCTGCAATAGCTTGCTATAGTCCTCTACTATGTTTGGGCCTATTTTCTTCTGGTTTTTTTGTCTTTACTTGCCCCCCAACAAAATTTAGATTGTGTCTAAACGATTTTATTTTAAAAATTCTACTTATTATAAACAGAAGCCCCTTTAGATAAATTGAACCCTGTCTGGGGCCCGGGAAAGGCCAATTATTGGCCCAGAGCATGGTCTGTAATTGTAAAAGGTGATTTAATAGAAAAATTCCACCTCGCAAAATCCCGCTAGAAAAAGGATTTATTTCTCCCAAATCTAAGGCGAGCTCTGGTGGTCGTCGGGGGGAACATTCCCCCTTTTCCTTGACCACCTCCCCGACGACGACGACGATACAACACGGACGATGACACGACGAAGACGACTACGACATGGGGGAAACCCCCCAACCCCTGCCCCCCCTTCCCCCTCTATTTTTGCCTGAGCCCGGCCTGATTTCGCCCCTGACCTGGGCCCCCCCGACCCACCCCGGCTTCTTCCCCCGGGCCACCCTAACGGCGACATAGTTTCAAAATTTCTCATTCCAATTTAATTGGTTTAACCTTTAACGCCCAAAAATATTTCATATGTTATTAAATTAATAAAAATAGTCTTTTGCTTGACTAAAACCAAAAATTTTAAATTTCCCTTTTTTATAAACTAAAAAAAACAAAATTAAAAATATCCCCCAAAAATTTGTACCCGGTTTTGAACGCCTTATTTTTCTCATGTCTTTTATAGTAGGGGAGCATAGGTAATTCCTGGCCGAAAAGGTGAAAAGCTATGTACTGGTATCAATCGTTCGTTTTGATCCATGATAAACAATTTCGTGGGAAGTCTTTTTTTTTTGGCTGAGCCCGGCCTATCTAAAAAAGGGCCCGCCGTTTTTGAATTTTAACTAGCGATCTTCGAAAAGTTTTTGACCGATTTCAATTTCAAAGGTACTTTCAAAGGGTAAATGATAGAAATTTAAATAAATTAACAAATTTTCACAAAAACCATATTTTTTAGGTATGTTACAAAACTCTAACTAATTACTTTACACTTTCTCGTTATGGAACGTTTTTTACTGGGAAAAAAGGGTTAAACATTTTCTTAAGTTGCTTTTTTTGGTAGATTATTGTATGTGTTTTTAATAAATCCATGCTTTTAAAATTTTCTGACAATTATCCTAATTTTTTGAATTGAAGCGATGGCATGTGTAATGAATATATGCTATATTGTGTGATCTTTTTTTCAAAAAATTTTTGTCGAGGCACAATTGGTGAAAAAATTAGTTTTTTGGTAAAATCGATGTTATGAACCAAACATAAAAATTTTTGAATGGGTAAATTTTCGATTTTTTTACTGAGACCTTCCCGGGGCAAAAACAAGATGGCCACCGTCTTTAAAAATTTTAACTCAAAATTTTTAAAAAGTATTCCCGCCGATTTAAATTTAAAGGTACCATTGAAAAGGTAAAAAAAAAGAGCTACAAATGAATATAAAAATTTTCCAGAAATTTAAAATTTTTTTTTTAAGGGTTTTTTTTGTTTTGGTTTTTTTGTATTTTAAAACGATTTTTTCAGACCCAAAATTTGGTGAAACAACATTTTGGGGGTATCAATCGATTCGTTTTGAAACGTGATTTAAAAATTTTGAGGGAAAAAAATTTAAATTTTTTTTACTGGGCCTTCCCTGGCAAAAAACAAGATGGCCGCGCCAATGAACCTTTTGACTCGCAATCTTTAAAAAGTATATACCATTTTAAGCACGTATCCCGTTGAAAAGGTAATTAAAAGAGAAAAAAAATATACTATCATTTTTTTGAAACATTAATATTTACTGAGGTTATTTTACAAAAATTTAAAATTTATTTACCACACTCGTCATCGGTAGGAAACTTATGGGGGCAATATTTACATGACAAAAACGGTTTTTTGAATTTTTTTTGGGCTTTTTTATCCGTAGCTATCTCCTAGATTCAATGACCCTTTACTTTTATGTTCCCGAAAAATATACCCCGGAAAGTATTTGAAGCGAGGCATGTGAAATAAATAATATATGCTAGATTTTTTGATTTTGATGTTTTAAACACTTTTCGTAGGGCACAATAATTGATGAAAGGTTTATGTATCGGTATCAATCGATTCTTTTAAAAAAGCCTTTTGTAACAATTTTGATGAGGTACCCGTCGCAAAAAAAAAAAAGAGGGGCCGCCGAAAAAAATTTTGTAGTTTTACATATTTTCTAAGAAAATTACAGTTTTCTTTCAAAGGGTACCTTGGAAAGGTAATTAAAAGGAGCAAAAAAGTATTAATTTGAAATTTTTCACGAAACGTTTATATTAATGAGTTTATCTTGTTACTACACTCTTTGTTCTTTTAGGGAAACAAATAAAACGTTTATATGTATATATTTTTTTAACCTTGTTTTATAGTAAGCGACTTTGACGCTGTTTTTTTTGGTACCAAGACAAAAATTAAAAAAGTTCTTCCCCGGGGATTGAACCCGGGCCAAGGAAAGAGTAGACAGTAGACATACATAGGCCACGAAAATCTCTAAAAACCCAAAAAAAATTTTTTATATTAAACAAAAATTTTAAAAAAATACCTCCACCGGGGTTTGAACTCGGACCTAGACTGAAATGTATACTCTTTCCAATGGTTCCGGTTTCAATCGCCGGGGGAAAAAACTTTTATTAATTTCTGTCATGGTCCCAAATAACAGCGTAAAAGTCGCTTACTATAAAACAAAGGTTAAAAAAAATTATATATATATTACGTTATATTTGTTCCATAACTGTAACAATTGAGTGAGTTACAAGATAACCTCGTAAATATAAAGTTTCGTAAAAATTCAAAATTTTTATTTTTTGCTCCTTTTTTACCTTTAAAAGGTACCTTTGAAATGAAAACTGTCAAATTTCTTGAAAAATTTTTAAGCTACAAGTTTTTTTCGGCGGCCATCTTTTTTTTTTTGCGACGGGTACCTCATCAAAATTGTTAAAGGCTTTTTTAACGTCGATTGATACCCAAAACATAAACCTTTCATCAATTGTGCCTCTACGAAATGTGTTTAAAAAACAAGTCAAAAAAATCTATGCATATATTATTTATTTCAAAATGCCCTCGCTTCAATACATTATCTCGGGAATATTGTCGGAACATAAAAAATAAGGACTCATTTAAACATTAAGAGAATTTTTACGGATAAACAACCAAAAATTTCAAAAAAAGTTTTTGTCATGTAAAAATATGCGCCATAAGTTCCATACCCATGACGAGTGTGGTAAAAAATTTTAATTTTTGTAACTAAAACCCCGGTAAAAATTAATGTTTCAACAAAAAGATAATATTTGTTTATTTCTTTTTAAATTACCTTTTCAACGGCATACGTGCATTAAAAATCGGATATATACTTTTAAGATATGCGGGCAAAAGGTTCATTGGCGCGGCCTCTTGTTTTTTGCCATGGGAAGGCCTCAGTTAAAAAAACGAAATTTTTCCCCTCAAAATTGTTAAATCCTTTCAAAAAGAATCGATTGATCCCCATACTAGTTGTTTCACCCTTTTTCTCTGAAAAACGTTAAAAAATAAAAAATCTCAAAAAAAAAATAACCTTAAAAAAAAATTTAAAATTTTTGGAAAATTGTTGATAATCATTTTTAGCTCTTTTTATTACCTTTTTTAATGGTACCTTAAAAATTTAAATGGCGAAAAACTTTTAAGATTTTGAGTTAAAATGTTCAAAGACGGCGGCCATCTTGTTTTTTGCCCAGGGAAGGGCCAGTAAAAAAAAACGAAAATTTTCCCCTTTAAAATTGTTTAAGTTCGGTTCATAACGAATCGATTTATACCAATATCTAATTTTTTCACCGATTGTGCCCCGACAAAATGTATTTGAAAAAAAAAAGATCACACAATGTAGATTATTCATCTACACATGCCATCGTTCAATTACATAAACTCAGGGTAAAATTTTCAGAAAATAAAATGCATGGGTTTTTATAAACACATAAAAATAACTACCAAAATGCAACTTAAGAAAAAGTAAAAAATTTTTTACCTAGTTCATATCGTTCCATAACAGAAATGTAAAAAATTTGTTAGAGTTTCTGTAACAAACCTCAAACATAGGGATTTTTTTTTGAAAATTTGTTAAATTTTTTTAAATTTCTATCATTTACCTTTTGAAGGTACCTTTGAAATTGAAATCGGTCAAATACTTCGAAGATACCTAGTTTTTTAAAAATTGAAAGCGGGGCCATCTTGTTTTAGATAGGCCGGTCCCAGCCAAAAATCAAGACTTCACCATCAAATTATTTATCTATGGATCAATACGAATCGATTGATACCCATACATACATAGCTCTTTCCCTTAGCTGCCACGGAAGCTAATTTCATACCCCATGCTCCCCCCCTATTTTAAATTTTATGCTCTGAACCCCGGAATATCGTGTTTATCACTCCGCCCTTTAAGTATAACCGGAGTTTCTTTTTTTCTTTTTTTTTAACAATATTGAAAAACCGTTTTGTCTTCATCAAATAAAAAAGGGTCATTTATTAGCCTAAAAAACCTCCTTTTCCCGTCTGGGCCCGGGGTAGAAATTTTCCCAGGAAATATTCGCTAATCGTAAAAGGTGATTTTAGAAAAAAAGTCCACCTCGCAAAAACAACTAGTAAAAGTGGAGTATATTTCTCCCCAAAATAGAGGCGGGCTCTGGCATTTTTGTCGGGGGCATTTTTTCTTTCCCCTGACAAATACAGTTTCAAAACCATACATATATAAAAAAACCATACAATTGATATGTTATAATATACTTATTCGTATACGGTAAGATCATGAGGCAATATGTCATTGTTTTCGTGTATTTGTTTCATCGCTTGCTTTGTGTGTTTTAATTTTCAGTCATTTTTAAAAGGGGTTTATCTCTTTTATTTTACTATACTTGAAAACAATATGTTTATCAAACACTTTTATAAACCCTTTTATTTAAATGGCAATATACAAATGGGGGCAAAAAAATCAACCGGTTGCAGCGCCCGGGGTTTTTCACGTCATCGTTTTTAAAATTTTTTGTGGATGGAAAAACCTTTACGCGTAACGCCCGCGCCCTATGTATGTGTGACATTTCCCTTCCTCGATATTTCTATGACTTAAACCAATTACATTTTCCTCTTTCACTTTCGGCCGGGAAGTGTCCCCTCCGAATAGAAATGATACAAATCTTATTATAAAAAAACAGGGTTTAAACTTTTTTCAAAAATTTAATTAAAACAAAAGATGGTTTTTTTTATTTTAATTTAAATATAAAATAATATTACTCCTGTCATTTACCGTTCGTATTTAATTTTTTTTTTTTTTCAAGTAAGTTTTCTCTAAATGTTTTGATTGCCGTCGGTATTTTGACTATTTTCTTTTCTTAATTGTGTTTTCATGATTATTACCATTTTCCCTTTCCCTCGGGTCACATTGTTCTTATCTTATAGAACTTAGAACCAATTTTGTAAACTTTAAACCCATCACTGATTTCATTAACTGACTAAAGTCATAACAGGCGGTCAATAAGACCTATATCGGGTTGAAAGTCCCCCAGTTTCTCACGTCGTAGTCATACAAACAAGACGGGGGGCGCATTGGGTTTTAAACCTTTTTTACTCAGTTTATTTGGATACTGGTTTTGTAATTTTTTTTAACCAAAATTTTTTTCTTTTTTAAAAAACCAGTTCCTTTATTTTTTCTTTTTTTCAAATAAATAATTTTCTTTTTTTTTATAAACTTCGAAAAGTTAGGGCCCATATAATCGGAAAAAAA